>JAFIRS010003046.1:0-160854 GCA_018342105.1 Gonioctena quinquepunctata | reverse complement strand
TCATTACACACCGATTATCTGTAACTGTGAACTGGACTGGAAGGAATAACAAAGTGGGTTCTGTGTTATGAAGAAATTACATACACTCATTCATGGTAAGTCAAAATCCTCCATCTTCCACTATTTGCTTATACTTCTTCATTTCAAACAATCTACAGATCATAAATCACCCAATCATCTTTAGTGAATATATATATATATATATATATATATATATATATATATATATATATATATATATATTTGTATGTACGGTGTCCTTCGGTTGCTCTCATACCAGAGGGCAGTGTCTGGCAAAAATATTCTTTTTTATAAAATATGTATAATATTTTATTAACAGTAGATTTCGTTTGATTTCAGTATGTATAAGAAAAAATCCAATGGCCCAGAATGCGACATTTAGTGAAGTTGAGAACACCATTAAGGTTTGGCTACAGAATGCCCCCGACAGGGAAGGAGGGAGGGCCAATAAAGAAAATCCTAAGTAGTCTCAAGATTAGGAATTATTTTTTTAATTGAATTGGAATATTTGTTTTATGTTTGTTTACTCATAGAAGAATATTTAATTTTTCTTTATTTCATTTTATATGTTATTTTAATGTTCATTAGCTGTTCATCTATATATTTTATATATAAATATATCCAAAAAGTCTAACAAATGGATTTTTTTTGATAACTTCACTGAAATGCAACCATTGTAGTAAGTTGGTGCATGTCATGAAAAATGGTTGGTCAGTATTGCCCTATCTCTCTAAGTATACGAGGTATACAAAAAATTGTTTTGATTAGGATCAATAGTAGACCACTCATATATCTTGAATAAATACAGCAATATGTTTTGGTATATAGTTGTTTGAAATTAAATAATGAGCACAAATAAGAAATTGTGACCTATTTGAAATAAAAAATATTTTACAGTTAATTTAGAACTTACCTAGGCATTACCAGTACAAAGTAGTAGTCATTTCATGTTACTATTTTTGAGTTATTAAAAATTATATTTCTTGTTGCAAATACATTTGATACAACTTTATGAATAAAAAATGTTTATCTGAATTTTTAATAGCAACTCATTGTAAAGTCTTTTATTATAATTGATTTGCAACAATCTTTTTCAAAAACAGAAATAATGATTCAAAATTATTCACAGAGTTTCCTAGACTAATTATTGTATCTAGAGGGTATCTAAGCGATTTACATATCTGGGGACTATTTAAAATAAAATTAAATTCTTTTTCCTATACTATTTTGCTAGCCATAATATACATATTTATAAATGTATATAACACCGGTTATATAATGGGTTACAAATGGGCCAGTATTGTGTTGAGAAGTGTTCCAGTATATCACCGCCGTCTAGAAGTGCCTGGGTAAACAATAAAACCATTGAAGTTTTCCCGATTTTTGTATATAATGACCACCATCTTGCCGATAATTCCCATATGTGGGCCAGCAGTGGTCAGAAAGTGCCAGCAGAGGCCCAGTTGTGTTCCACTTACATATTCATTGGCTATTCTTGCGGCTCTTTTGGCGGCCGGCAGCCGGCCGGTGGGACGCGGGCGAGCTGGCCCAATGATTTGTAGACGTAGATGGGCCATTGATTGATTGCCGGAAAGTAAACATCTCGCCTTTACAGCGCCATTTAGGTGATGTTTGCTGGGCTTCGATTATGTTTGCAAAAAAATATCTAAAAAACTATATTTTCTTTCAAGAATTTCTAGAAATTTATCCACTCAAACAAAAATCACTGTATATAATGCTATTATTCAACCTCACTTTGACTACTGTGCTTCTATTATTTTCCTTTTTAATCTAAATCAAACATCACAACTACAAAAACTTCAAAATCGAGGTATGCGCATAGTTCTAAAAGCGAGTAGATTCACAGAAATAGGAATCATGTTACAAACATTGCAGTGGCTTTCAGTTTCTCTACGATTGTATTACTTATCAATGATCTTTATATATAAAATACTAAATAACTTTCATACTTTAGTGAATTTATTAATTTGAATTCAGATGTTCATGAATATGCCACAAGAAACAACGCCAATTTGTATGTATACAGAACGAATAAGAGAAGTGCCATGAATTCTTTGTTTTTTAAAGGCTTTGCTACTTATAATAAACTACCAAACATAGTTAAATCTAGTCCATCATTAAGCATTTTTAAAAAACAGTTATTGGAATCCATACAAAATGTTTGATAAATATAATGTCTGAAGAATATGTTAATTATTAAATTGTGCCTTATATTTGAACTAAATTAGGTTTACTTGTATTCTGAATTTTTTAGATATTTTTTTTTCCTATTAATTTAGATTAACTACCTACCTACTGTTTAATCTATTGTATACTACTGTTTAATTTATTGTATAGTATTATATTTTTTGTATATTAGGGTAACCTATTTAAATAAATATTTCTTCTTCTTCTTTTGCGTTACTCTGAACGCACTAGGAGTACGACTATTGGTGTCGTGGGTTGGCCTATGCTGACATCTGTTGGTGACCTATTAATGTGCACGAAATTTCGTGCCATTAAAATTCCACGAGATTAGGTCTAAGCTTCACCGCACAGATTATAGGTGTCACTATCTATAATTTGATGCTTTTCAAATTTTCGTACTTGCCGGTAGGTATTAACACTACGAGATATTTGATACGAATTTGAAAGAGACCACAAGCCATCCTGATGATTGGGAAACCATAAAACAGCTGTTGGCAGATGTGGACTCTCTTGGATTCGTAACAAATTTCTCTTTATCTATTTATTTGTTTTGCGTTACTCTGAACGCACTAGGAGTACGATTATTGGTGTCGCGGGTTGGCCTATGCTGACATCTGTTGGTGACCTATTAATGTGCAAGAAATTTCGTGCCATTAAAATTCCACGACATTAGGTCTAAACTTCACCGCACAGATTATAGGTGTCACTATCTATAATTCGATGCTTTTTACATTTTCGTACTTGCCAGTAGGTATTTACACTACGAGATATTTGATACGAATTTGAAAGAGACCACAAGCCGTCCTGATGATTGGTAAACCATGAAACAGCTGTTGGCGGATGGTGGACTCTCTTGGATTCGTATCAAGTTTCTCTTTATATATATATATATATATATATATATATATATATATACATATATATACATAGGTACAAAACTAAGGATAGTGCAGCAATGAAAAAGTAAACTCGTTAAGATTTATCCAAGCTTTCAGAAATGTTTATTTTCATCATGAGGGAAACTTCAATAGATGAAAAAACCAATGATGTTGAACATTATTCATCCAACATAGTGATACAAAAGAAAAAAACGTAAATCAAGGAATAAAGCGAAGTTCAAAGTTAATAAAAACAGATTAACATTATTTAAAATGATATAAATATACACGTGTACTCTATGTGGTGACAGGTTACGAATAAAGGCTCGTCCATACTCATCCGAATAAACGCATTTTTTTGCGATTTCCAAATCGGAGAAAAACCGTCGCATGAACGTTCATACTCATACGGCAAAAAAATTGCGTTAATGAATCAAATATATTTTTCTAATTTATTGTTGATGTTTGATACTTTTTCATTTATAAATATTCCAATCAATCGAATATAGATTGGAAAGGAGAAAAGGTAATTAGTTTATGGATGTTATCAAATTGATGTACGTGAATATGATCTCTTCAATTTTGACATGACTATGGATATTAGTTCGTCGAACTGAGAGCAGGTCACTCTAAATAAATTGAAATATTTATTAAGCTCTTAGATTGACATATTCCTAACGAGATTGTAATAATCTCTCTGCACTTTCCTATAGCGAAATATATATCTCGAAGACATGTTCTTTAATTTTTGTTTTAAGCACTTCGTAGGGTTCAGAGACGTTATATAGTCAGTGAATTTCACAAATACTTATCTGATCCTACATAATTAACGTAAATATAATACATGAATGCCAATAGAAACTAAAGATAAAAGAAGGTTATGTGGCGAAGGTACAGATTGGTCTGAATTGTGTGGTTCCGTGGTTTGTCCGAATTCGCAAAAAGTTAAAATATTTTAACTTTATTGCGGCATGTCTGGCAGCAATAATGTTCTCAGAAAAATTGCGGCATTCGGATGAGTATGTTTTCTGCTTAATTCCCGCAATTATATTCAAGCCAACGACACCTGACGAGTGGCACTTGGAAATTGTTACAGTGGTGCCAACTGTCAAATTAGTACCAACTGATGTTACCAGGTGGCGGTAATGTTAAAAATAACTATTATTTGATATTGCATTATTGTCAATTGGGATTGATATTTAAAGACAATAAATAAGAGTAGATCTCACTCAAATGGTTAATATCGGTTTTTTTTATTAATGCAATTGTTTTCTTGAGATATTAAAGCCATTTCTAAGAATATTCTCTTTGATGTATATGTGACTCTGTCGCTAGCACTTTCACTGAATCGTAATTCATCTGGTGGTCAAATTTATTCACATGTTCTGCCAGAGCATATATTTCAGGATGCAATCTGCAGTCCCTTTTGTGAGAAATTATTCTGTTCGATAATGATCTTTGCGTTTGACCGGACTCAAAATTATGCCGCGCAATAATACCAATTCTATATTCGCGGCAAGCCAAAAAATTACAATGTTTATTACAAGTGGTTGAGCTTAAATCTATCCGACAAAAGTGTTGATTGGTGATTCACAGCACAAAAAAGAGAAGAAATAGAGATTTCTTCATGAAGATAGATAAGACCAGGAACTTTATTCGTAACTAGATTGATCCAAGTGGAAAATACAGTGCGGATTTTTATAGTCCCACCTCTGTTGATTTTTAAACGGTTCGACGTGAAATAATGGGACACAAACCATTTTGAACGATCTCACCAATACTACTTTTTGAAGTGAAAGAGATTGATTGCTCGATAGATGGCGCGGGGGCACATAAAAATTTCAAATAGCCAGGGGGGTCAAGTGGCACATCGTTGAAAATATAATTCAATTCTCTTTTCAACCATCTAATGTTTTTCAATTTCATTGATACGTTTTTTCACAATAATAATTTAAAAAGTCATTTTAATAAAAAACAAAACTATTATGTAGGATATTTATTTACTGAGAATATAGAGCAAAATTGTTGTCAATCGTGCCACTCGTGTTTCCCCCCTCCCTACCTACCTACTATTCGATACTAAATACAACATTTATATATTGGTAGGTCTTGAACATCGACAAAATAATCCAATTTCATATTAGTCCTGTCTAGGTAATTGCTTGATTATCAGTTTACCAAATCCAATAAATGGTACCCGTTATGATTATGGACATTAAAAATAAATGAATGGGGTTTCATTTGGGTTGGGAATTGGATTGCTGTATGGATTCAGAATCTGTACCCTATTAAGCTTTGAAACGAACCCGAAAATTAAAAATTATTTTAGTCATGAATCTTCCCCTATTGACCGTATTTCGTGTTACTCGTCGCCATTGTTACTCTGTAGAGCACCCATTGTTGGAAATGAAATTGAATTACCTTTTCAATGATGTGCAACTCGACCACTATGCCTTTCGAAATTTTCAAGTTGATGTGCGCCAGCGCCGTCCGTCGAATAATTGCAATGCATCTCTTTCAAAAAGTATGATCGGTGATACCAATCAAAATCTTTTCTGTCCCATTGTTTCACATCTAACCATTCAAAAGTTATTGAGATGAGGGTGCCATTGAGATCCGCACTTATAATTGACATTTCAAATGCATATTGTGAAAAAACGTATTAACAAAATTCAAAAAAAATATAATGGTTGTAAAGAGAATTGAATTATATTTTCAACCATATGCCACTTGACCCCCATGCTATTTGAAATTTTCAAGTTGATATGCGTCATCTATCGAGCAATCACAATGTCTTTTATTTCAAAAAGTAGTATCGGTAATGTCATTCAGAACTGTTTGTGTCCCATTGTTCTACGTCAAACCGTTCAAAAGTTAATAGGGGGAGGGACTATAAAGTCGAACTTTATCGACATAGAAAAAGAAGGAAACAATTAAAGATGGATAAAATTAAGCAAATTTATTAAGCACTGTAAGACAATTATTGAACAGTTAGTTATCAATGACTCACAAGCTCTATTCATTGATAATAAATGATCTTAATTCAAGCATGTTCGTTAATACCAAATGCTTTAAATAGGTGAGCGAGCCATAATTAAAGAGATATATTAAATCGTTTATGTTACTTATTTCTTGTATCATGTTTGAGACTCTTACACCTTCATATATAGGACACTCGAATAGAATATGATCGGTGGATTCATTTCATCCCATGTTGCACATCGTGCATAGTTCTTCAGTGTTGATGAAGTAGTTCGAACCGCTGATTCTAAATTTCAGACGTTTCTTGCTACATGTTCTCAGCTGTGCTAAGATTCTTACTTATTGTATTGGAAGTGGGATAGTTCTTTGTGTTTATTCGTAGTGAGAGATTTCGAAAAATATAGGAATATGTAGATGAAACCAATCTATGCAAGTCATCATTCAGGAGTTTATCTTTGAAAGCGGTTAATATTGACATTAGTTTCGAGGTACTCTCCAAAAAATCTTTCCACTTAGCTACTTGCCCTAACATTGACACTACTCTTTGACTTGCAGAAGCCAGTTGTATTTGGGGTTAACGTTCTCTAAAGCGATGAGCCTTTGGAAACATATTTTTGGTAGCCTGGAACTATCTAGAGTTTTCAAATGATTGTTCCTAATTGTATGTCAACAATATTTACAAGCTTTCATTTAACTTCCAATGGGTGTGTGTCTGTATGTTTACAAATTTTACACAGAATGAAAGGATAAAAAGACGAAGAGCTCCTCATTGGAGGATATTTGTGCAAAAAATGCAAATATAATTTTGAATTCAGATTCGATATTCAATCGAGAAAGTGTTTTCTCGAAATGCATAAAGAAAAATGTGTGATATTACATTTATTCGCTCTGGAAGTGTAATTCTTGAGGTGAATTATGATTGTGGTCGTAGAAAAAGTATATTGTACGACCGACAAACATGGAATTTTTTTTTACCTGCCCAAAGATTACATATGTTTGGTGCAATTTCCTGTACAACATTAATTCTCGAAAGATAAAGTGAAAAGTGAGCCTTCCACACGTTGATTATTCTCCTTTCTCATGGAAATTTTCACGCATGGTTCAAGGATAGCATGACCAGTTACAGAACTTCATAAATACCTTAAATTTATCAAACATCTTCATCAGATATAGTGTCCTCTCAACGCTATCGGCAGGCATTGCGAGTGTTCGTTTTTGAATTCTTGAATTTGATTGGCTACAACAAACACACACTTTGTGTGTCAGAGGTCCTCACATGAAATGACAGAATTGGGTGCGAGTGTGTCCTCGAATCGATTGATGCGACCCTAGCGGAGTGTCTAGTGAACTGAGCTCCCGTAGTAGTATATTCATGGGAGGACATGGACGATTTTTGATGCAAAGGTACGTTCGGAGAGGAAATTACCCGTAGATTACGAAAATGAAGTCAGAATTATGCGAGGACTTGGTGTGGGTCCTCGTATGCAAAAATGTCCTCGCTACCTTATTGCTGCTACGGACGAATGTCCTCGCATGCCTACAAAAACCAACTCACACACACACACACACACACACACACTCATATATATATATATATATATATATATATATATATATATATATATATATATATATATATTATGATGCTATTATTTGCTAGTATTTTGATTTTTATTATTTTTAATTGTTATTTATTCAATTTTATATTTAATATCTAGTCATCATGATAAAATATTAGCCATTTGTTATAATAAGTTTGATTAATTGATTTATTTTCATTTGAAAATTTTGAAAAGAAATATTTATCATAACAGTAAAAAACTATCCGGCTATGTTGCTTACTCTTTTTCAAATACTCTTTTACCTCATCCCAGCTCAGTCGGTACGCCTATGGAAACATGATTTTACTCCCTCTCAAAGCAGGATTCAGTGGTGCCATTTAGTTGCTTTGCAGTCAATGTTCAAAATAGGGTTATATTAAAATTGCAGGTTGTAATGTGATCTCAACAGATGAGTAATGAATGCAGAAAATAGTCAAATAATTATTCTTTTATTAAATCAAAAACATAAATGTACCTATCCTGCGAAAATTAACTTATGAGTAGTGTTTTTGTCAAAACAGTGATATGTGAGAAGTGAAGTACTTTGCTCATGTGCAAATCAAATGACCTTTAAAAATAATAATTGTAGGTTATATTAAATGTTTACGAACAAAACCAGAAATACTGTACAATAACAGTGAAAAGTGTAATAAATTGACTTCAAATAAATGTCTTCCCAAATAGGTTCATTTTAGTTTTCTTTAAAAAAAAAAACCTGTGATCTGTTTACTTGTGGTTTTCTTGAGTCCTAGAGGTGTCCCTGGCTAGTGGATTCTGCTGCTACTGTGTGGACACAGTAGCAGCAGAATCCACTAGCTGCCTGGAGGCCAGTTTCTCTTGTTGGACGATTCCCGGATATGGATATTGCTGTGTCCTGGTTTTTCCTAGGTAGTTTTCAACGGTTATCGTTTCTGGATATGTTATATAGTTGTCAATTGGCTGAATTGCTCCTATTCTCGTAGTATTTTCGTATTTATGATTAATAAATTTTTCACTGTGTTCATCCAAAAATAATTTTTTTATCTCCCAAATCCTCGTTATTTTTCTTCCTGGCAACCATCACTTTTTATTTTTTCTCACAAATTTTAGCTTTTTTACACTTTTTATGACACTTTTCCTTGTACTAAACTATGCTATGGATTTTATATACAATTTTTTTTACATAATATTAAAAATTCATATCTGACAATTTTCAATTTTTTTTATATTTTATCATTTTCTATCGAAATGTTTTGACATGTCACTGTCATGTTTCCTTCTGATTTGATTTTAGCATCCAGGATGTTCCAACTTGAATATTATTTTTGTCTACTTCATGAATTTTGATTTCTATATTTTTCATACTTATGACAATAGAAAAGCTCCACTGCTAAACTCTTGAGACATCTGCGTCAACTAAAAAAATGGTACAATAAGGTTTCAGAAAAGCAAAATGTACAGAAAAATTGCAAAACAAACATAGCAGGTATTTATGTGATATATAAGTATCATTATATCACTTTTTATTCTTTTTACATTGAACAAATATTTCTTATCATAACAATATATATATATATATATATATATATATATATATATATATAATCTTTATTCAGAATTAAAAAATACAAAAGCAAAGTTTAAAATATAAAATAATATCAACATAAAAATCTTGATTGAAGCCCGGGACTCGAAGTGATGGCGCATTTGCTGTTTCAGTTGGAGGAAAACCCGGAAAAACCCACAACACCATCAGAAATCAGATCAACTTTCTCATAGAAAAGGACACATGCTCCCTAATTAATCACATTGTCCAATTTACTGCCATCAGTCGAAGAAACACGTTTTAAATGTATAACTAAAATTTTTGGAAATATTTGTATACGAATCGTCTTTTTGAATTCCCTTTTCATTCCACAAGTTGAACAGTATGGGCTCGCATTGTTAGTCAAAGTCTCCTCTTCTGTCAACAGTTCAATACATTGTGTTAAATTCACGACTTTGTTTGGCAAGTCTTGAATAGGGATTGAAAGTACCCAGAAAGGTTCAAAAGTAACGGAGCAGTAGTTACAAAAAGTACATCTCAATATAGACTTCAGCTGACCGGCAAATGTATCCACAATTTTGGAATTATGAGTAAACAGATATCTTGTCCAAGAAATGGAAGCTTTCTCATTATCATTCGTGATAACAAAATCGTTTGGTGATGGATGAATCTCTGCACTCGCCTTGTTTAAATCTTTATGTAAACCTACCAGAAGGTATCTTAGAAATTCTTCCGAATCTGCTGGGATGTTATGATCGAAGGAAGGAGCAAAATTTCTGAATAGACGGACGAAATGTGAAGTATCCACCATTTTTCGAGAAGAATCAGGACTCCAGATATTTTCCATCAAAGATATAAAATATATATTAGTGAAAGAAAAATGTGTATTATAAAAAAAAGGCAACAATTCCAAAAATGTCTCTTTGTTAATGCTACAATAATTACTAATACGATCCCAATTTTTGTGTATTGCTCTAGTACAAGCATCCAAATGAACATTGTCAAAAAGTGAGACGACATCTTAACTTGCCAGAACATAATTGTCTGGAAGTGTTGAATTATTAAATTTATTAGTGACTTCAAACGAGTCTTTTATATAATATCCATGGTCAAAGTTGTATGCGTTAGTTGAAATTTCTGTAAAAAAAAAGGCTTTCCTTTCAGTAGGGGCTCCTATAGAAGCCACTATAGGTCTGACTGAAAGGGTGGGCTTATGAATTTTGGGTAGAGAATAGAATTTTGGAGAGTTTCCTTTTTATAACTTCAGAATTTTTTTATCCACATTGGTTTGGTTTTCAATTTGGTTTTGAGTTGGTTGTCTCTCAACTTTTTGATTTTTGTTAAATTTTTGAATTTCACTTTATGAAAAAGTTTATTGTATGAAATTTGTTGGTTGCTGGCAAAAGTTTGAAAAATTAATTAATTTGTGAGACAGATCAATTTTTTTTAATGTCACTAGAGAACATTCAAGTTTGTTAATAAGGTTATGATTTGAAGAAATCTCAATATTCAATAATTTTGTTCCTAACTTGTAGTTATTTTCCCTCACATTGGAGCGTGTGTTTCCTGTCTGAGGAGTAGGTTTTCAATCGGTCTTATCGAAGCTGTAATGTGGCTAGGTATGATTCCTAATTTTCAACATTGTAACAGGAAGCTTCGTCTATTATATTCTTTAGCGAGTTTCATCTCAGTTTTAGACCAAGATTTATAATTTATCGCCTTTTCATCACTGTAGGTTATCTTGATGTTGTGATAGAACCCCATGTCTGTTGTGTGTGGGTAGTATTTGCTGACTAGTTAGGTACAAAACTAAAATCTAAAATCGTATCTCTCTAACCGAATTCAGATGGTAAAATGTAATAATAAATTGTCGAACCCTTCAAATATCGATTATGGTGTTCCTCAGGGCTCGGTATTGGGACCACTCCTTTTTCTTATTTATTTAAATGATCTTGGTAATATCAACATTTCCGGAAAATTCACCATGTTTGCAGACGA
The DNA here is from genome assembly GCA_018342105.1 of Gonioctena quinquepunctata. NCBI lineage: Eukaryota > Metazoa > Arthropoda > Insecta > Coleoptera > Chrysomelidae > Gonioctena > Gonioctena quinquepunctata. The sequence continues at coordinate 149,641 of JAFIRS010003046.1, read as the reverse complement.
CACCACAATAATGTGGCACGGATAAAATGTTGAACTCTTGAAAGAAAATATCACTTCTGATTTGGAGAAAGTTAAACGATGGTGTGACTCCAACTTGCTGTGCTTCAACATTGAGAAAACAAGCATACTAACCTTCAAATTCAACTGTGATAACCTAGCTTTAGGCAATCAGAGGGTAACTAGCCAACCCCACACCAAATTTCTAGGTTTATACCTAGATGACAAATTGAAATTTGAAGCGCACATAAAAACCTGAGTAAAACATTAGCATCAGGCTGTTATGCTGTTCGAGTCATTACCAATGAACTTGGCCTCAATTCAGGCAGAATAGCGTACTTCTCACTGGTTGAATCTCACATAAGATATGGCATCTCCTTCTGGGGTTCCTGCTCTAACCAGTTGATGAACTCAATATTTGTACTTCAAAAGAGAGCATTGAGGTACTTTTGTAAATGTCGTTCAAGGGTTCATTGTAAGCCTCTTTTTATGGAACATCGAATTTTAACGCTAACTTGTATATTTATTCTCGAAACAGTGTGCTTAATACATAAAACAAAATCATAAGAGCCAAATAATAGACCCTGTTATATTACCCGTCAACACAATAATATTAGTATGCCCATACCAACATCATCTTTGACAAAAAATTGCCTTATATTCGAGAGTAGGAAGATTTATAACCACCTACCTGGCATTCTCAAGAATACAGTAAATCTCGCACCATTTAGAAATTCAATTAAGAATATCCTTCTCAAAAAGGCATATTACAACCTTCAGGAATTCTATAGTGACAACCTTAGTTAGATCATTATGTATGACTAGCACTGTACACCCATTTATTAATTTTATTATATTGTAATTCCTCTGACTACTGAATGTAGTTTATATATCGTATAAATGTAATTGAGTTTTTCCATTTTTTGTTATTAGTTTGTTTTATATGTGATGTATATATTTGTATTTATGAGTAAGTGATTTTTAATTGTTGAGTATTGTTAAAATTTTAACGTGTAGTATGACAATCAACTAATAACATTTTACCATGTTTTGGAAGTGTTATTAGTTGTGTTTGTATATATTTGTATTTATGAGTAAGTATTTTTATTATTAATAATTGTTTAATTGTTTATGTCCCTTTCACAAAGCTTTGTCAACAAGAAACTATCTTAGACAATAAAGTATATTTTGAACTAGGGATATTGGGGTGAGGAGCAATGAAAAAGTAAACTCTTTAAGGTTTATCTAAGCTTTCGGAAATGTTTATTTCCATCATCAGGGAGAAACTTTGTTGAGGTTGGTTTCAATGAGTTGAACATATTTATCTAACATAGTGATACAAAAGAGAAAAAACGTAGATCAGGGAATAAAACGAAGTTCAAAGTTAATACAACCACATTTGCATTGTTTAAAATTATATAAATATAAATGTGTACTCTATGTGGTGTGACAAGTCAGTTTCACTTGTCACATCACATAGAGTACACATTTATATTTATATAATTTTTCCGGCGACCTCGTATTGATGAGTCTGTTTAATCTACACGAAATCGATTGTTAATGACCCCTATTAACCTTCAATTTCTCTTTCAATGCATGATTGTGATATATGCAGCCAAACATACACCGAAATCGATCATTAATAATCTGTAAATGGTCGATTACTCCATTAATGCATTATTGTGGTATACCTACACGAATTCGAATATTATTCAAATTCCAAATCATATTACCTTTGTGCTATCAAATTTATGTATTTTCAAATCCAAATATTGTAAGTTGAAGGAAATGGATATCGAAAATTTCACTTGACCAAAGGAACGAGGTTGACAGAATTTTTTTGTAATCAACTCGTATATTAAAATGGCACTTAATGATCTCGAATATTAACGCGCTCGCTTTGCTCTCATGTTAAAATATCTCGATCCTAATCGCCACCATTAAATAATTATTAAACAATGCTAATGTTATTGTATTAACTTTGAACTTCGTTTTATTCCTTGATCTACGTTTTCTCTTTTGTATCACTATGTTAGATAAATATGTTAAACATCATTGAAACCAACCTCAACAAAATTTCTCCCTGATAATGGAAATAAACATTTCCTAAAGCTTGGATAAACCTTAAAGAGTATACTTTTTAATTGCTGCTGACCCCAATATCACTTGTTTTGTACCTAACAGACATGGGGTTCTATCACAACATCAAGATAACCTACGGTGATTCAACGGTGATGAATTATAAATCTTGGTCTATAATGAAGATGAAACTCGCTAAAGAATATAATAGACGATGCATCCTGTTACAATGTAGAAAATTAGGGATCATACCTAGCCACATTACAGCTTCGATAAGACCGATAGAAAACCTACTCCTTAGACAGGAAACACGCTCTAATGTGAGGGAAAATAACTACAAGTTAGTGTTGTAAATATTGGATTTAACTCAATGAAATTGTAGAATAACTTTATTGTGAAAAATACAGAATTGACAGAAACCAACTTTTTTTTTAGTATTTAACGTAACAACAATACATTTCAATTAAATTCATATTTAAGTGTCATAGGACTTTTTCTTTATTTTGTAGACCCATTTGTTGCGGATTGACTTCTTATTCTTCGTTAATTCTGTGAGTGTCTATGTTTGATTCTTTCGCAATGAGTTTAATTCTTCCAACATCGCATCTTTCCATTTCACTAAATCATCTGATGATATTGCTTTTTCGAATGTACTTGGTTCATTCTCCGATAAACTCATGGCTGCTATCTATCTGGTATCTGGATTCTATTTCTGTCTCTTAGATTATACGAGAAGTGATGTTGGAAAGATGTGTGTTGTTTCATTCTCTGGTGTTTCATTCTCTGGTGTTTCTTCACTCGATTGTGGAATAGCCTGTTCTTGAATGTCCTGAATCATTCTCTTCCATCAATGGTAACTGTAGTGTTTCATCATGTGATGTATCAGTTATTGTGTAGTGCACTTCTTCAGAGCAGAACAGTGGTTGAAATGACAAGAACACTATTAGAGGTGAAGAAACTTCCTGAAAGATTCTGGGCTGAGGCAGCAAATACAACAGCAAAAAAAAAACTAGGCCCATAACCTGTTGTAAATATTGGATTTAACTCAATGAAATTATAGAATAACTTTATTGTAAAAAATACAGAATTGACAGTAAACAACTTTTTTTTTAGTATCTAAGGTAACAACAATACATTTCAATTGAATTCATATTTCAACAGTTAGGAACAAAATTATTGAATATTGAGATTTCTTCAAATCATAACCTTACTAACAAACTTGAATGTTCTCTAGTGACATTAAAAAAGACATTGATCTCTCTCACAAATGAAATAACGTTTCGAAATTTTGCCAGCAAACATCAAATTTCATACAATAAACTTTTTCATAAAGTAAAATTCAAAAATTTTACAAAAATAAAAAATTTGAAAGACACTCAAAACCAAATCAAATTGGATAAAAAATATCTCGAGCACGCTTATTCCTGACGACGTGTCTCAATTTTTAGCCTTAGGCCCTAAATTTAGTATTGAACCATTAATACCAAGAGATATATCGATAGAGAATATCTTGTCTGATGTAGACTACATCACTTCCAACTATCACTGAACCTCGGAAAGAAATATCACTATAGCAAGAGCAACTAATATCATAACAAACCACATCCAACATTCTAACCATAACTCAAGTCTACAGAATATTTCCTTCAAATCCAAGAAATTCCTAAAGATCCTAATTTGATTCTCAAACAATCAGACAAAGGCAATGTAACAGTCATAATGGACAAGGATCAATATCTCAATCTATCCAATGACATAATAATCACCAGTAGCTCATATGTAGAATGTAGAACTACCAAAAGATCTTACCTCAGCAATTGGCCGACGGTAAAGTTGCTACTGACAAACCGTCCGAGAAAATAGCGGAAAATCGTAGTGAAAAAAGTGAAAAAGTGTGCTTTCACTGCAAAAAAACAACAAATAACTTTGTTAAGTGCGGTAAATGTGTAAAATATTACCACTCGGCCTGCCTTATTCAAGCAGCGACGTGTCGCCATGTACCCGAATACGCCTGTGAAGAGTCCTGGAAGCATGAAAAGGATCTTTATGGGATGATAATCAGACTTCTTGAAGAAAAAAACGCTATCCTGGAAGAAAACAACCGCTTGCTCCATGCAGAACATAAAAGGCTGAAAGAATTGCAAGTAAATAATGTAAACACAAAAAGTGAGGTTTAAAAGCCAAAAAACCTCGCGCCAAAAAAACAATGTTATGTGACGTCATCAACTTGTCCCATGACCTGGACTTGGCCAAAAACAAAGAAGAAAAAAAACGAGCAAAATCGGTCGGCACTGAACGCACCTGTCAAACGAATTCAAACTCTGATTGTGTGGCAACACTGCACGTCAATGACAATTAACGTCACTTCTGACACCAATGATGTCAATGTCAAAGGTATCAATCTACCAAAAACAAACATAAACATCAAAAATACGGAAATAACTCAAAAAACGATGGATGGATCTTAGTAAATAGAAAACGAGGAATGGACAAATCAAATAAATCGCCCTAAGCCCTTGAAAGGTTCAAAACAAAATGACTGTCTGCTCAAACCAGCACAAAGAATGGCATTTCTATTTATTTCTGAGCCGTTTTTTGGCGCCCATGTATTCAAAACGTATTCGTCCTCTGATTCAAATACATCCATTCTGGCGTTGAAACGACGACGTCATATATAAAACGATTCGAAACGTATTCATAGAGTTTTGAAACCAAGTCGAATTCAGTTTCAAAACATAATTCGTTGTTTTGTGATTGTCATAATTGAAGACGTGAGTGGATGAAGATGTTATGTTCCAATTTTTTTCAGTAAAGTAAGGTCAAAATTTTGTTTATTTGATTTTTTTCCATTCTAACTGAGCAACGGTGTGTCCAAGTGGTTATCGAAGATCATACAATTTCACTCACAAATGATTCATTAATGTGAACGATGGTACATACGAGAAAACTTTCATTTATGCAAAAAGAAACAGATTTTTTGGGATTGTAACATAACATCACCTTCATCCACTCGAGTCTCCAATTCATAATAATAGCCCAAATAAATCTTGGTAGTGGGACATTCCACTAATAATTGTGAGAGTTTAAAATTTAAAATGAAAGATATTGAACTAGGAAATTATATATTACAACTGAGTTGGAAACCTACAATGAATTACAAGGTCAGTTTATCAAAATATTGTCTACGACTTTCTCACAGAAAATTTCTTAGGTTAGGTTCGATTATTGAATCGTATTCGAAATTATGCATTCTTGCGGTTCGTGATAATAATGACGTCACGTAGAATCGTATTCAAATACAAGATTGAATACGTTTTTACGCCAGAAAACACCTCTGGTCTGGTTCCAGAAACAACAAATGAAAATGTCATGGAATATTTAAAGTCTTGTGCGCTAGATGATGGATGTAGGTGCGAAAAAATTAGAACAAAAAGGGAAAAGTTTTGTAGTTCTTTTAAACTGGCCGTACCAATAAATGAACGTCCAAGATATTTTTGTTCAGACTTGTGGCCTCCTGGCGTAACAGTGAACCATTTTCTGAATGTACAGAACCGAGGGAGGGTGATGCCAAAATCCCAACACCAACCCACCATGGGAAAGAATTCGAGGGATACATAAAAGTCCTTCATGCAAATGTCCGTTCTCTAAGGAATAAAATTGACGAGCTCGAAGCATTTATTGCAGACAAGCAAATAGAGGTAAATATCTAGTTACATCACACATGCACTCTGAATATTGGGAAAATACTTTTCTTGCGTGTTTTTGCCTCCTGAACACGAATCTGGAAGAAAAATTCGGTGGTCTCATACCGTTCCCGAGTTACAGCAAAAAAACTAACCTCATTTTCAAGCACCGTTTTCTCGCACAAAAATCACTCAAAATGCCTCCTTCTTTTACCAGCATAAACAATACACCCTAAATCACTTATTTTCGGCACAACTTTGCACAAAATATCGTCGTTTTTATCGAAAAAATCCTCCTTCTTACACAGTTGCAAATGAACAATATTCGTTTCTTTGACAGAAGTCATTCTAAATGTCTTCTGTCAAAGGAACGAAAATTGTTCATTTGCAACTGTATAAGAAGGAGGATTTTTTGGGGTCACTTGACAGGGATGGAACGGGTGTTTGGGTTACAACGTAAAGCGCTGAGGATATTGTCTCGACTTGGTTTCAGGGATGATTGTCGACAGGCATATATATCTCACAATATATCAACAGGTCCCTCACATTATATCTTAGAAAACCTTAAATATATAAAGCAAAATGAAGCCTCCTATAGGTCTCATCAAGACACTCACTCTCATGACACAAGACAAACAGAACCTGATTCCAGCATATTGGAGGCTAAAGAACTGTCAGGATGGGCCCGGGTACTGGGCGATCAAAATGTTTAATGTACTACCAAAATATATAGGGGTTTTACCTCTTAACAGTATGTGCAAAAAATTAAAAAAATACTATTAGAGAATGCTTTCTATTCAGTAAAAGAATTTCTCTTCTATCGTTTTATGTAGTACTGTAGGTGAAATTGTACATTCACTATCGTAGTTTTAGGTAATTTTATTAGCTTTTACTCAAGTGTATTGTATTATATTTTAATAGTGTTTTATGTATGTATATTTATTTTAACTGCTCTAAATTTAAATTTAATTTATTTATTGCTGACCTGACGTGTGTAAGACAATGAAATTGTGATTAACATGAATAAATTGAGTATGAGTAATTCAGAGAAAAGGCAATGAATTAATTAAAGTCATGTATACAACTAACCAAATTGATGAAGTTATGAAAAATAAACTCAAATGTTATAATGGTATTTCTTCAAAATTCTATTCTCTACCCAAAATTCATAAGCCCACCCTTTCAGTCAGACCTATAGTGGCTTCTATAGGAGCCCCCACTGAAAGGATAGCCTATTTTTTGACAGAAATTTCAACTAACGCATACAACTTTTACAATGAATATTATTGTGATTGCCCCACGTTGGGCGCCAATCATTAGGATTGCCCCGCGTTGCGGCACCAATTAATTATGATAATATCTTCTCCCCAAGACTGCCTCTTACTACAGACAGATATAAAAAATATTAGTCGTTGGTTCAAAGATAATAAAATGTCAATTAACATAAATAAATGCTCTGTAGTGACCTTTACACGGAAAACTAACATCATTGAACATACCTATAACATAGACGGGGTCGAGTTGGAAAAAAGGAGTAAAATCAAAGATCTGGGAGTTAACTTTCAGAGCGATATGAAATTCAATTCGCACTACACCAAGACGGTCAATAGAGCATTTAAAGTTTTAGGTTTCATCATTAGAAATAGCAAGTCCTTCGAACTGGGAACAATTATCAAGCTCTATCATGCCTTAGTGAGACCACATCTGGAATATGCAGCACAAATCTGGATGCCTTCAGCCCAAACACACATAGACCGCATTGAGAAAGTACAAAAGAGGTTCTTAAGATACCTTTATGTCAGGAAAATAACAAATACCCATATATGATCTCATATAGGTGCATGCTAGATAGCTTCGATTTCAAGAGTTTGTTGGATAGAAGAAATAAACAGGCGGTGTTATTTGTATACCATCTTTTTTATTACACAAAATACAAAGACTGTGATCTAATTAAGTACATATACATAAACGTCCCTAAAATCAATTTAAGAATTTTAAATTATGATATATTCAAAACAGATCCAGGCAGTATATCATCAATAAACAGAATGTTAATGATATGCAATCAATCTCTCAAGCAAGCACACATAGATTTATTCGACACAAACCTGAAAGAATTACAAAAAATCTGACTGTGTTTGCTTTATTTAGCTTAGTATAGTTGTTTGTTATTTTTGTTTTGCTACATTTGTTATTTTTTTTTCTCTTTAGATGTACATATATGTGTATATATATATATATTACTTCTTCCCCACTACCATTACTTGTTATTACCAATAGGTGTTTGTAATGAGAACAATAAATAAATAAAATAAAATAAATATTATTATTATTACTGTTATTGCCCGCGTTGGCAACAATTAATATGATATTATTATTGCTAGTATTTTGATTTTTATTATTTTAATAGTTATTTTTTTAATAACTGGTCATAGTAAAAGATTTGCCACTTCTTGTGATGAGTTTGATTGATTGATTTATTTTTATTTGAAAAAGAGTAAGCAACATAGCCGGATATAAATCAACTAATCAAACTTATCATAAGAAGTGGCAAATCTTTCATTATGATGACTAGTTATTAAAAAAATAAAATAATAAAAATCAAAATACTAGCAATAATAATATCATATTAATTGTTGCCAACGCGGACAATAACAGTAATAATAATAATAGCATCATAATTAATTGGCGACGCAACGCGGGGCAATCATAATAATTTCTTTTTTTTTTTTTAGTCAAATAGTTATTCTTTTATTTAATCGAATTCTTAAGTATACCTACACTGCGAAATCTATCTTATCTGTAATACTCTGATCAAACAGTGAAATGTGTATAGTGAAATACCTTGCTCATGTGCAATCAAGTGACTTTCAAATATAATGATTGTAGGTTATATTAAATTATGAAAGCAAACAAGAAATACAGTTCAAAACAAATAGTGAAAAAGTATCATAAAATGAACTCAAATAAGTGTCTGGCCCGAATACGTTCAATTTGTTTAGATTCTTTTTTAAAAGTACCTCATTCATTCATTTAGCTTGAGACTTCTCTCGAATCCTGGAAGTGTTCTTTGGCTATTTGAGTTTGCAGCTTCACTGCGGCAGGGCCCCTTTATTGTCGGCCGCGTATCGGATATGAATTTGGCTGTGTCCTGGAGGTAAGTGGTTTTCTTTGGCAGTTTCAACGCCTATTGGTCTCTGGACATGGCTCAGATTGTCAGATGGCTGATTTGCTTCCGTTCTTGGTGTATTTTCGTATTTATTGATTAGCAAATTTTTTTAACTGTGTTCTTCCAAAGATAATTTTTTATTTCTCCTCAAATCTCGTTATTTTTCTTCCTGGCAACCATCACTTTTTGTTTTTTCTCACAAATTTAAGGTTTTTACTCACTTTCTATAACACTTTTCCTTATTCTAAATTTATGGATTTTATATACCATTTACATTTCGAAATCTTACATAATATATACAGAGTTGGTTAAAATTCATATCTAATTTTAAAATTTTATATTTTATCATTTTCCATCGACATGTTTTGACATGTCGCTGTCATGTTTCCTTCAGAGTTGATTTTAACATACAGGATGTTCCAACTTGAATATTATTTTGGTCTACTTGAGATCTAAAGTTTTATTCATGAATTTTGTTTTCTATATTTTTTATAGGTTGTGCACATTAAATGTATTGTTGGCAACATACTTATGACAATAGAAAAGCTCCACTGCTAAACTCTTGAGACATCTGCGTCGACTAGAAAATGGTACAAGGTTTCAGAAAATGTACAGAAAAATTGCAAAACAAACTGGACTGGACTCTATCTACCTGAAACTGGAGATGCTGTTGGTGCAGTATTTTGTGATTTCTCAAAGGCTTTTGATTGTGTAAATCACGAAATACTGCTTCAAAAATTGTACGTTTATTGGATCAGAGGTACTGTTCACAACTGGATAGAATCATATCTCTCTGACAGGAGGCAAATGGTCAGAATACAAAATATGATATCAGAGGAATCAAAGATCTATTGTGGTGTACCTCAAGGATCAGTGCTCGGCCCTATTCTCTTTCTGTTGTATTTGAATGACTTGGCAAATATCGATATCTCAGGGAAATTTACAATGTTTGCTGATGATACAAACTTGTTATGGCACGGAAATGACATAGAAGCGCTGAAAAACACAATATCGACCGATCTAGAAAAGGTAAAAAATTGGTGCGATGCCAATCTTCTGTGTTTTCAATGCAAATAAAACTAATATTCTGACATTCAAGTTCAACTATGATAGTTTGTATTTAGAGAACCGAACAATTGTTAATAACTCATATACAAAGTTCTTGGGTATAACCCTAGATGATAAATTGAAATTTGACAATCATATAATGTCCTTGAACAAAAAAATATCTAGCGGTTGTTTTGCTGTACGAATAATTAGAAAAGAACTCGGATTTTCAATTGCTAGATCATCCTATTTCGCATTGAGTCTCATTTGCGATATGGCATTCCTTTCTGGGGCTTCTGCAGCCAACAACTGTTCAATTCTGTTTTTGTAATGAAAAAAAGAGCAGTACGCTATTTATGTGGAGTTAAGAACTCCGAACACTGCAAACCTCTATTTGAGTATCACAAAATCTTAACTTTATGTAGCATCTTCATACTTGAAACCGTATGTTTGATGAAAAAGAAACATCTAAACATGACAAGTCTTAGAGTACACGAAACCAGACAGAATAATAACATACCTCTGCCAATTCCAAAATCTTCCTTAACAAAAAATTCACTTATGTTTAAGTAAAAAAATGTTCAATCATATGCCAATTAATCTGAAACAAATGTCTGACTCACCTAAATTCCGGAAGGCAGTTAAAGATATACTGAATACAAAAGCTTATTATTCCCTGCAAGAAATTTATAGTGACAAATTGTGATATATTTCATACTTGTTTAAAATGTTTCTTTATCATGAGTCTTTTTTACTATAATGTGTTTGTAATTATATACTGTGTTTTATATCTTCTTTTATATGTGATATTAATCTTTTTCTTTTTTTTTTAAACAAATTTTATATCTCTATAACTTATATTTTGATCATGTAACTTTCCTAGTTTATATTAGTATAATTACGCTTTGTCAATAAGAATATTTTCTTAGACAATAGAGCATATTTTTGATTGATTGATTGATTGAACATAGCAGGTATTTATGTGATATATAAGTATCATTATATCACTTTTTATTCTTTTTAGATTGAACAAATATTTCTTATCATAACAATATATATATTCAGGGTGAGTCAGAATAAGACAAACTCCGACTACAGATTCCTCACCTCATTTCGAGGTGAAAAATTGCTATCAAGGTATGCCCTAAAATGCATCCCCTCTGAGATACAGGGTGACAAAAGTACGAAAAAAATTAAGATTTAATTTTTTTCTCCAAAATTCCTGAAGAAAAAAATTTGAAACTTGGTACACTAATCAAGGTTTATCAACGTGCTAATTTAGAGTTATAATCTTTTATTTTCGTAAACCAGTGGCGTAGTTACGATGGTATGTGGTCATATGTTCCTTCATATTTTCTTGGGACAAGTGAATGGACAAATGAGCGTATGATATCAGTTCGGTTCATCGATACTCAACCTAAAAGTCATAACATTCCATGTGCCTAAAAGTGGAGGTTTCTAGATAATTGAGAAAAACTGAAGATATGTCCTCAGTAGAGACATAATTTCCTGTGTGCAATAATCGCATAATGCTAATTTCTTAAAAAATATCGGAATATGTGTCAACCTCCTGAACATTTTTTAATGTTGGCAGAATCGGAAACAGTACCGGTGGTCAGAATGAGACCGAAAACTCCATTTTTCGATGTCGTGGATTCACTGATATACTTTCTTGCATGCGATTGTTTTGACAGATCAACTGACAAACAAACCCAACTTCAAATTCATAATACTCCACTTAGATAGGAGTTAAGGTCTGAAATATTTTTTTGAAAAACTGAAGATAAGTACTCTTTATTTGTTGAAGTTTATTTCAGAGTATCATTATCAAAGCCATTTCTGATTGAATTATCTAGGAAAATATTATCCAATCAACATGTTTTTGATGAAGAAAAACAATTATTGTGTATTAATATCTACTTAAATGATTTCTGTCAATTCGTGATAACTAGTTGCAAAGTTGAGCCTTTGATACTAGTTTGAGGTAGGCTGTTGAGTACACACCACTGATCAACGCATAGAACATACACGAAATTTGGAACTAAAAAGAAAAGTAGCCTTTTTTATGTTCCCAGTAAAAACACAATTGACAGTAACCCAAAACAGTTTGTATTATTGTCAAGTCATCTGTCATCATTTCAGTCAGTGAACATCGTTTCAAAATGGATTATCCATTTGAAGAATATACAGATATGCATTTCGTGTATGGTGAAACAGGGGGAAATGCCAGAGCCGCTGCTGAATTATATCAACATAGTATGTTCTATGCACGGATGAAGCATGTTTCATAAGAGATGGATATTTCAATAGTAGGAACAGCCATTTATGGGATAAACAAAATCCGCATGGAATGTTTCGAAAAGGCTACCAACAAAAGTTTTCAGTAAATATTTGGGTAGGAATTATCAAAAATCGTATCGTTGGACCATATCTTCTTCCTCCCCGTTTGAATGGGCAGAACTACCGAGTGTTTCTTGAACATGTTTTACCTGGGCTACCTACCTCTATTGGTTCGTCAAAGAATGTGGTATCAATGTGACGGAGCACCGTCCCATTTCCAACGAATCGTATGTATATATATATATATATATAATATATATAATATATATATATATATATATATATATATATATATACAGTGCTAGTCAAAAGTCCCCTCCCCCCTCGTATCTTTTGAACGGGTATACTTATAATAATGAAATTTGGAGGGTGGAAATAAACGGATGTAGGCTTCTCAACTGGTCATAACAGGTGACGCAATAGTCATAAATGACGTCACAAGGCCACTGTGACCAATAATTTTAAATGGGACAGTGGCAAGTGACAGCTCGTTTGAAAGGTATTGAAAATACCTATTCAGTCATACCAATTTTGTTTGGGTTTCGGCTGATTTTGATTGATAAATTGAAGAAATACGAAAATTATAGTTTCGCATTTAATTAATAAAGATTTTAAAGTACGCCTCTGGTTAATTGTCAAAAAGGTTGACGTTTTTGAATTCTCTACTTGTCAAAAGTGTTTATACCTTGAAAATTTACCTAAGCTATTGTTTAACGAGACGCTTAAGTGTTTACATAGGCAAAATGGAACGCACTGTAGCCGGCTAAAGTAGCAGCTATCTTAATAATTGGTGAATGTAGAAACAATTTCCATGCAGCGAACGACTGTTTAATGAGAGGTACCCGATCGCCCTATATCGAGGGTTTATTTGAGGGAGCTTCTTCGAAGTTTGAAGCATCAGGTAGTGTTCAAGATGCCAAACGATCTGGTCGACCAACAATTAGTGATGACAAAAAATTGACATAATTGAGAAATGGTAGTAAACCCTACTTCTTCCACAGCCCAAGTTGCGTCTATCTGTGAAGTCAGTCAAAGGACAGTACATAGGTGTTGGCTAAAACAAATTTCATCCATAAAATTAAAAATGGTGCACCAACTTTCAGATGATGACCCGACAAGACTAGAATTCTGTGAAACTATGTCCAATAAAATGAACCAACAACCAGGCTACATACAGACAATTTGTTTTAGTGACGAAAGTACTTTCTTTCTCAATGGAATGTTAACACTCAAAATGTGAGGTATTGGAGTGACACAAATCCTCACATCTTTCGTGAAAACATACTCAATTTCCAGAAAAGTAAATGTTTGGGCAGGTATTTTGGGAAACCACATAGTTGGGCCTCTTTTCTCAATGCTAACTTAACCGTGAATTGTATCTGGAGATGTTACAAAATGATATTGAGGCGTTAATTCTTGAAATTCTAGAAGATAATCCAGATGAATTCAACAACTTGGAAATAACGTTTCAACAAGATGGTGCTCCTGCACACTATTACGGTGCAGTAAGACGTTACCTAGATGAAGAATATCGTGGTAGATGGATTGGACGACGAGGTTCGATCGAATGGCCAGCTCGGTCACCGGACCTTACACCATTAGATTTTTTTCTATGGGGGTACTTGAAATCTAAGGTTTACGCTACAGCACCTGACAGTATTGCCATTCTGAAACAACGAATTGTTGAAGAATGTAGGCAATTTCCGCTGACACACTGGGACGAAGTATGACAAGAGTTTAGCAATAGGATGCATTGCTGCCAGGAAGTAGATGGAGCTCATTTTGAACTCTTATTATAAGAACTGGTTCTTTAAATCTTTATTAATTAAGTGCAAAACTATAATTTTCGTATTTCTTCAATTTATCAATCAAAATCAGCCGAAACCCAAACAAAATTGGTATGACTGAATAGGTATTTTCAATACCTTTCAAACGAGCTGTCACTTGCCATAGGGTCCCATTTAAAATTATTGGTCACAGTGGCCTTGTGACGTCATTTATGACTATTGCGTCACCTGTTATGACCAGTTGAGAAGCCTACATCCGTTTATTTCCACCCTCCAAATTTCATTATTATAAGTATACCCGTTCAAAAGATACGAGGGGGGGAGGGGACTTTTGACTAGCACTGTATATATATATATATATATATATATATGGTGTGTGTGATTGGGCATTCATTGTTTGATTACCCTTTTCAAGAAACCCCACTAAAATCTAATCCACTCAATAAATTTCATTTACCTTCTCATTTTCTTCTAGTAGTCTCAGTAATGTCTGATTATCAGGTGGAGGAGGCGGCTCCTCCTCTGAATCAAAATCTTCTTGTAGATCTTCAGGATCTGATCTCAATCTGGTAAGTTGAGGAAGGGCAGGAGTATATGGAACAGGGTACAGTTCTTCAATTACACTGTCGGTCCTCTCTGGTTCCATCATGCCACTCAAACCGGTGTGTTTTCTTAGTTGGATTGCCTTGTAGTATTCTTTACTATGGAAACTTGTTGCCACCTGAAAGCAATATAAGAACGTAAATTAATATTTTCCTCAAAATCAATTTAATTTCTTAGTATGTTCTGGATTTCAATTAATATTTTTTTGGAAATCCTAGGTATAAAAGGCAGGATTTTTTTAAGTGGAAATAGCATACCTCAAAGCTAGTAGAGTAGCAGTCAAAATTAAAATATTGAATAAAGGACACTATAAGAAACCCCGGTGCTAAAAATGTGTAACGGTTTATTTACGCCACCCTGTACACCGTAGGCAATAGCATTGGAAATTCCGTTTCTGGCCGGTCTCGAGGCAAAGAAAAAAAGCTATCGACTTCACTCAAGAAACTTTAGTCGTTTTGGGTGTCGTATGAACAAGAGAGTTCGGAAGAAATCTGGTAAACAGTGGCAATACGGTACGACGTCTTTGCATCTTTGTATGTTCCATATGGGATGATTTTGTTTTCGCAAAAACCTCATAACATCTAAGGTCAGTAATATCAACATTTTTTGAGTTGGCGATAGCTGACAATGATTTTCATAGGTTTTTTGTACCACCCCGTTACGTGCCATTTACAAGGCACCACCTGAGCGGTTGTTTTTTTACAACGAGCTATTTTGAGAAACCAGGGCAGACATCTTGTGCAAAATAGAGAAATAGCTGTACCTCAACACAGAAGCCACAGCCTCAACAATTTTCTGCAAGTGGTTTGTTGGCAGAGCACTAAGAAAACACCATATCATTAGAAAAAACGGCATGACACTTCACCCGGCAGAGGGATAAGTACAATACTAGAGTATTCTGGGACCCTCAGTTTGATTTTTCTCCCTCAGAGCGTGAAAGAAAGAAAAGGGTGCCAAACCCGGAAATATCAGCTTTATCCTTTACCAAGTTACCTGTTTGTCAGAAAGTATATGTTTTATGTAAATTTAGTAATTCTTAAGAACTCAGTGTGATCTGAAAACAGCTGCTTCTAGATAATTCCAAGGGTACCTTTTATT
The DNA here is from genome assembly GCA_018342105.1 of Gonioctena quinquepunctata. Classification (NCBI taxonomy): domain Eukaryota; kingdom Metazoa; phylum Arthropoda; class Insecta; order Coleoptera; family Chrysomelidae; genus Gonioctena; species Gonioctena quinquepunctata. The sequence continues at coordinate 133,838 of JAFIRS010003046.1, read as the reverse complement.
TTTTATGTGGTAGCTCGTACGTTTATTTATCAGCCCAGTCACTAGGTAGGGCACAAAAATATATAAATATATTTTGATTTATATCGATTCCTTCCGAGTCGTAAGTCGAGATTGTACAAATCTAAATTTCATACCGGTGTGTAAAATATTCATTTTTTATATTGTTCCTATATGCAATTTTTGTAATACACTTTATATGATTATTGGTATTTTCCATTCTGAACTGTTCTGTATTCCATATTCCCCTCCCCGTTGAAATTATTCGACTGGCGCCCAAAAAGAAATAGCTTGAGTTTGAACACTTGAAAACACAAGAAAAAGAAACAAAATAAAACCCACGGCCCGGCTTTTTCCTCATCAAAGAAGGGAGTTGTCAGGCAGGTACGTTTCACTGGAAGTGGATAGTTTTCCAGGAAAGCGTTACAAATGACAGTAGTATTTTTGAAGAATTTGTATCCCAAAATATCATATTTTGATTTGTGGGTTTTCTTGAATCCTGGTATGTGTTCATTTAATTTTTTTTTGGTTGGGGGTTCTTCGGGTTGGGATTCTTGTGTTAAAAAATAAAACGATCCTATATTATTCTAGACGTATGGCCGGAGGCATCTTCAGTGGATATTTTTTTTCCTTTTATTGGTTTTTGAAGTAAAACTTCTTTACGCATGGTTGACTTGGGGAGTAAGCTGGTGAATGCGTGACGAGAGCGTTACAAAAAGTGTGATCGGGCGAGGCGAACGGTCTCGACGCACGCTTGACTTGGTGAGTAAGTTGGTGAATGCGTAACGAGAGCGTTACGAAAAGTGTGATCGGGCGAGGCAAACGGTCTCGCCAAAGGTGACGTGCGTATCTCATACTAGTTGCTGGCGTCGTAGCGTCATATGCAGCGTTCCTTTTTCCTTGTCTATTTTCTCCCTCTACTAATACGCGGCATTCTACTCTCAACATTGGGGTGCGTTTGATTCTCTGTCCTTTTCTTGTCTATCTCTCTCTTTCTCCTTGTTACTCTTCCGTATTTCGGCCGCACGTTTCTACAATTTACTTCAGCAAATTTTTAAAATAGGATAACATAATTACTTATTAATTGTAGAGGTTCACCATTACAAATAATTGGTGACATCGTGATTGAACATGACAATAATCAAATGGAAGTTGATGATGAAAATCCCACTATAGATCATGTACAAAAACCGAGACAAATTAATGGAGTTAGGTAAATTAATTTTTATTTTTATAATCATTCATGACTCTAATAATAATTTGATAAATGTACCAAACTAAAATGATGAAATTATAGGTTATTATATATATATATATATCCTTTATTTAGCAAAAATGCTAATAGTACAGAAATGTGTATGAACACTGTCATGGTATAAAAAAATATGAATACATAAAGTATAAAAAATATAGAGATATATAGAGATATACACAAGGTCAAGACACTAATGTGTATAAATACCATCACAATAGCAAATAAATACAAATATATAAAAAATATAAAAATTATAGAGGTATAAACATATAAACAAATTTGTCAAGACACTTATTAGATTAGAAAATCAATATATGTATAAGATAAGATAAATTTATTCGTCAATGAAGCTTCACACAGTACAGTATAAAAACTTATCAGACTAGTCACATATATATAGAAAGTACAAAAATATAAAAATATGTGTGTATAAAAGTCTCAAAAACATACACATGATGCAAGACAGATACAAGAAAGTGCATAAGTTGCACAATATAAATATACACAACATGATACACAGAAGTAAAAATATATATAGAAATTCAAATAATTTTGTTTTAAATACATTGAAACTTTCTGATTTCACCAAACATTTCTAAAGTATGGTTGTAGCATATAATGCCCTGGTAAGTGTAAGAACCCTGAGCAATGCCTAAACGTGAAAATGGTAAACGGAGATGATTAGCATTGCGAGTGGTGTGTTCGTGCACCATACTTCCTCTCATATGTATATGGCTCTCTTTTTTTATATTAAGAATAATTAGAAATATGTACAAACATGGAAGTGTCAGAATCAAAAGCTTAATGAATATTTGTCTGCAACTCTCACGTGGATGAGCACCTACAAGACATCTTATTATTTTTTTCTGAATTAAAAACACCTTATGAATGTGAGCAGAGTTGCCCCAAAATATCACACCATACCTTAGTGATGAATCAACAAGTCCACAGTAAGAAAGCTTGATAATTTCTGGAGATACAGTGCCACGCAATTTCCTAATAACAAAGCACATACTGCTCAATTTGGAAACAAGATTATCTATATGAATCTCCCATGTGAGTTTGTGGTCTACATACACTCCTAGAAATTTTATATGATCAACTTGCTCTATAGATTTGTGATTCATCCTGATTAAGGTGCTGTAGTCACTGCTCATATTTTTTGGTTTGAATAACATGGAATATGTTTTACTGATATTGACCGATAATCCATTGGTGTTACACCAATCATAAAATTGATTTGCACATATATTTGACATTACCACTGATCCAACTAATTCGTTTTCAGCTATGAGCTGATTTGTGTCATCTGCATATAGAATCATTTTGTTTTGGGATGCACAAGATTGCATTATATCACTAGTAAAAATAATGAAAAGCAAAGGACCAAGAATAGACCCTTGTGGCACGCCTATAGAAATATTTGCTGGTTTTGACCTTATTGAATCCATGACTACTATCTGTGATCTATCCCTCAGGTACGATGCAATCCATTCATTTGCAATACCCCGAACACCTACACGATCAAGCTTTTCTAGCAGTAAGACGTAGTCTACTGTATCGAAGGCTTTGCTCATATCGAATTAGTGGAATTTAGTCATAATATAGCATTCATATTTTTACATTGATATTTGACGTTATTAAATTCTTCCATAAAACAGCTGAGCCGAGTGTTAAAGGAACTATCAATTACTTTAGCAAATTGTGATTGCAGGCAAACATTTCTATAGTTACTCACTTCATCTCTTGATCCTTTACCCTTAAATATTGGTACTGATTTTGATACTTTCAATGCATTTGGGTACTGTCCCTTAACAAATGATACATTAATTATATGGGAGAGAGGAAAACATACTATATCACTGACAATCTTAAGAGCGTTTCCATGAATGTCATCTATACCCGATGAGGGTTTTTTTGTTGTTTTTTTGATAATGTCATATATCTCACGTGGAGTAGATGGACATAAGAACATTGTAGTATTGGAAGAATTGGACAGTCTTATATTTTCCATATTGGGTTCCCAAGTAGCACAGAGTCATAAAATCAACATAATGACCTCTTATAACGTCTTAAAGACCACGTATTTGTAATGTTTTAGAACCAAAAAGTTAATGTGCGTTTTATAACCTTTAGGCGTCGCTATGACGTCGTGTAGTAGATATAAGGAGAGTACAAATATGTGGTTCTACTGAATAGATTTTTGAAACGTTTCCACGACTATATATTGTACTCATGTAATGTAGTTTTATCAACTGATGAACTCTGGTCGTAATGACTACATTATGTATCTATGGTTAGATTATTTTTGTTGGTAATGTTATTTTTCTTGGTTAGGTATATTGTGTTTGAATGTGGAATATTCAGTTACATATGAATAATTAAAATGCCAAAACCAAAATCCAATATGCCCTAGAAGAGAACTGGAGCATATAGAAAAATTTTAAAAAAATATAAAGAGGAAGGGGTGCCTACCCCAAAATTAACTCAGTCTATCGGGACACTGCGAAAAAATGAAGTTCATCCAGTCCCAGATGAAAATGTACCTGGAACAAGTTCAGAACCAACCTCAGAGAGTATCACTGTGGAAAGTGCTTTTGAAGGAGAAAGTATGGATGAGGGTGATGAACAACACTTATAAAAATGTTTCGTTTTCAAATAAAAATTGAGGAACTGGGCATCAGTTCACAAAATTCCGCATACTGCATTGAATGATCTGATGAATATTATAAAACCTTCAACACAAATTGGAAATTTGCCTAAAGATTCTAGGACATTACTGGAGAGATAAATACAAAATATTTAAATATAACTGTTTAACATAACCTCTAAAAATGTAAATGTCAGTGTATATCTTCTTCTGTTTTGATTTTTGATAGCGTTACGACGTTATTACAACAAAACTTGCTACTTGTGGTCACAGCGACTACATTACAACTTTTTTATGTAAGATATTACGACATCTTTGAGACACTCGTAAACTATAGTACATATAGTACATACCGGAGCAATTACAACTTTTCGACACTAGAAGGACGGCATCCATGTTTTTCGATTGATTGATAACATCATTCTGGTAGCCATATTGGAATACAAATATGGGACCCTGGGTGTTATATCAATTTAAAAATTATTGGAGATGTGCTAATCAAGTATCTTTCGTAATATGGTCTACATATTTCAACAATTAATGAGAAAAATTGATGAAATATATTTTTTCTGAAATGAAAATAAATAGTTATTTCTCTTCATTTTCGAGGCGCATGAATTTTAAGTGAGTAGAATTGGATTTTGATCGTAAAAATGGATTTGTTTGGTCACTGGAGTTTTAGAACAATTCTAAAAACACATAAATGAATCATTTTTATCTCGATAACTATCACAGCCATTTGTTGTTAGGATGATCGGTGTAGGACATTACCACAGAGTATCATGAACATGTAAAGGAAGACTGAATTATGTATTATATTATTATTATATAAAATCTTTTGATATGGTATACATATTGTAATACTATATTAGAAAGATTTATGACCTTCATGCATAATGATATAACGACTACACTAAGACCACAGAACGATCGTATAATAATATTCAATCCAACCCTTATGCGACTGCCTTATATAAGTCTATATCGGCAAGTCATTACCACTACTTTATAATGTCGATGTGACGTCGCAAGAGTGTGCCTTTTTGTCGTATTGGCATACATAGCGACGTCTCAGCATATTACAAGACATAAGTCATGGACTTTTGCGAAAGGTCTTGTAGACGTCTGTACAACCGAATTATGACCTCTGTGTGCTACTTGGGTTTGATTGCTTTCACATTCATAAAGAATTCATTAAATCGATTACATATTTTTTGTTTATCCAACTCCTTGATATTATTTATGGTTATCTCAGTTGGCAAAGCACTCGTCGTCTTATTTCTTGATTCATTAATTATTTTCCAAGTTTCCTTGGATATATTACTTGCATTACCTATTCGATCTTATTTAGTTTCCTTGGATATATTACTTGCATTACCTATTCCTTTGATGTCATTGTTTGTGGTTTTTGAAATTTTTGACATTTCGCATAGTGTTTGATGAAGCTGTTTTAATTCACAGTTCAACCATGGCTTCTTACTTTTGTTGATTCTTTTTTTATTTTTTAGAGGAAAAGCAATATTATGATAGAATTCAAAAGTGGAATAAAATTGATTAAATGATTCATCCACGGTATCAGATTTATGAACTTCTAACCATTTCTCTGACATCAACAGATTTCTAAAAGTTATCAAATTTGATTCTGAGTAATCTCGCCTGAGATCCACTAATTGGTATCAAAAATTCACATTTCTGAAACGTATGGTCTGATAGGTGTGTATCTTCAACATGTATTTCAGTGGTTGATAAATTTGAGAATACTGCATCTATGCTTGTAGATGTTGTCCTTGAAATGCGTGTGGGTTTATCAATGTGATTTTTTATGTCGAATTTCTTGAATAAATTTACTATTTTCTTTGTGTCCCTATTTTCAATCAAAAAGTTCACATTGAGATCCCCACAAACAACATAGTAGTTCTTAGATTTGTAGATATGACACATCAGATCATACATTTCATCCACAAATATGTCATCACAACTGTCTGGTGTTCTGTAAACCGTCACTATATACAATTTTGTATTTTCAATGGAATTTTCAACTGTAGCTATTGTCACTTCAAACTGTTTTTCAATGGTATGATTATAATTGAATGGTTTAATGATAAAGTTTGACTTTGCAAATATACATACACCCCCATGATTGTATTCTCTTCTGCCAAAAGAGTTCACCATATTAAAGTTGTTCAATGTAAGGTAAGGAATTTCAGATAGCTTCAGCCAATGTTCACTCAGACACAAAATATCAGTTTGGTTTAACTCCAGGAGTACTTCTAACTGCTGTGTTTTTCCTGAGATCCCTTGGATATTGAAATGCATTACTTTGAGTGTCTCTGTTTCATTGTTGTTCAATATTTCCTTCCTTGGGATTTCGCTTTCTGATCTGTGTTTCTGTCGTCTAAAAAAGAATTCGGTCTTGTTTCTTCTCCATCTGTTAGGACATTTCTAGTATTGTATTTTTCGTAATGTCTATTGAAATCGAACCTTCTGTAGATTACTCCCCTTGGCCAGAACTGTGGATTATAAAAGAGTTCTTTGAATTTAAAATCACCGGCAACCACGAAAGTTTTTAATCTTCTATTCTCCTTCAAGTCCTTAACAACAAAGTCCTCTTCATTATCCTGTGTTTTCTTATGTAGAAACTCTCTTATGTCGCCTTCATTGACTTCTTGGGAGATCCTAGACAGGTACATCCATATTCTCCATTTGTCCCCCTTGAATTTTTCTCCAACTTCTCCTGATTGTCCTATATTCCTTTTATAATTCCGTTTCTTTCCCTGTGTTTGCCACCTCTCTTCATCACATTAATTTGTCAATTTATATTTTGTTGCTCCAATTCACTTGTCATATCATTTTCTAAGTTGATAATGTCTTTCATTATTTTCTTGGTATTGGCTATATGAGTTTGTCCATTCTCAGTGGGATTTATTTTTTCTTCACATTTTGAGATGGCCTAGATTTTTCCACTCCGAAGATTCATGTTTCCCAGCCAAACTAGGGCCACATTTTGGAATGTCTCTCCTCATTGCACATCTGTAAGATTTCCATGTTTTGCTTTGAATGGTTTTTGTCAGTGTTTTGCTTTGAATGGTTTTTGTCAGTAGAAATATTTTTTGTTTGTAATCCTTTTTTTGTAGTTGCTCTGGACTGCTGAATGTTTTTTATTTTGCCTTCATTCCTCTGTTCATTTATTGATTCATTGCGATCTGATAATTTTTCCAATGATGAGATTTTTTTTTAATAGTGTCTTTGTCTCTTACGATTTGTCTCAGCAGCCTATTTTCTTCTTTCAAATACTCTTCCTCTGATAAATATGCCTCATTCACTTCAGTTTCGTTATGGGTTTTTGTTTCAGCCATGAATTTTTCTGTAATGTGTTCATCACAGCAACTTTTTGTTTTATTTGCACAACTGTTATGATATACTAAGAGGCACCTCACGCAAATTCGGCCATTTATACAGTTTGATTTACAAAATCTGCATTGTTTTCTTTCACCATCTGATTTTACACCTTCACTTTCAGCCATTTTTTACATATTATACATGTATATATTATACATATATACATTATATATTATAATATACATATATATATATATATATATATATATATATATATATATATATATATATATATATATACCACGATACTATGAACCACAGAAACATCATTGATACCCATGCGCAAATAAAGATCACCCTAGTCAAAACACACACTAACAATATAAGCACGTCACATCCACCAGGCTCGGCTCGACCAATCAATCAAACCACACTCCGACATTCTCAAATCGAACGAATCACGTAGACCAACGAAATTAAAAACAACACCTAAAGTCTAGAAATCATGTACATGGGAAAAAAAGCCCGAGGCACCCATACAAACAAAATGTTTTTAAAATAATGTGTGATACAAGCAGTCCTCTGTACTCGGATTGCCACATATAGATTATGGTACGTACTTGCAAAGTTAATTGTAAACAGAACAAAAACTAACCAAAACTCCCATTTTCAGTACTAAATGTTTATACAATTGATAAAGCTCCAGGCCAGGAGCGAAACGTTTTGCAAATTAAATGTATATGTAGAGAAGAACATTTTTTAATTGAAACCTGTCCCAGATGGAATCTAAATCCCAAGAAAAACCAAACAAATAAATTATAATCAAGATTCAAGATAAATATATATATATATATATATATATATATATATATATATGTATACATACATATAGATGGAGCTTAAGAAGTTTTACTTCAGTCGTGTGGTCTAAAGCACACTCGTTTTTTTTTTTCTCGTGATAATTAACAATGAGATTGGAAAGGAAAAACATTTTGAGTTTTGGTGAAAATGAAAATAAAAGTGGCTGATATGTGCAAAGGGGAAATGATTGGTCTGGAGGAAGGGTGCGGAAGAAAAATGATGTTTGAACATACCTTGGCGATCATCATTGTTGAGATGACTCATTTTATATGGTCTATACTTATTGTTTCATAGTGTGGTAAGTTTTGCTGGTTTTACTCGAGCACAACAGTTGAGAGCGGCGTGAAATTGGCAGTGTATTTGAAGGGGTTTTGTTTTACAATTAATGTTGTTGGTGAACCTGTTGGGTCGATTTCTATTCTTATTTGAGTGGGTGGGGTCTTCTGGGGGTGATAGGCGTATTGTTGTTGGGAACTTGTTGAAAGAGTATTTATTTCATTTTTATACTTTTTATTTGTCGATATTACTGACTATCTATGCAAGGGAGTGTATGGGAGGTATTTGTGGGGCCATAGGGATCTTATAGTATTGTGTAGTATAACTGGCTGATGTTTTGTATATCTGTTCTATTATTCATGGCGTATTTTTTGTATGTAAATCATTCCTTTTATTACTTTTTTCTTTTTGTTGTTTTTGTGCGCCAGAATTTTTGTGTTATCAAAATTAGGGTTGTGATTTCCGGTTAGGATATGTTTGTTTAAGGCTTTCATGAACTTGTCTATTACATAAAAGTTGGGAGGTCATACCGATATAAACCTGGTTGCAGTTTGCACGGGATACTGTATATTAAATAAGCTTTCTTCATTTTTGCATCTTTACTTTTAATAGGGGTGTACAGTTGTTTAAGTAAATTATGGGATTTGAAGCTAGTTTGTATGTTGTGCTTGTTTAAAATGTTTTTTATGTTCTCTGATAGGCCTGGCATATATGGAATGGTTATGAATGTTTTAGTAGTGATATTATTCGTGATATGTTGTGTTGAATTATACATTTTATGTGTTTGTTGTTTTATTATTTGGTTTATTAGGTGTATAGGGTAGTTATTGTTCATGAGAGTTCTGCGGATTTTATCTAGAGAGTTTTTTCTCAATTCTGGGCAGCTTAGTATGAGGACTCTGTCATCTAGGTTTATAACTACCCGTCTTTTTTGGGACATTGAGTGGTTTGAGTTGTAATTCAAGTATCTGCCGGAAGAGTACCATTTTGAGTACCATTCTGTTATGATTTTGTTGTTGCTTTTTATCAGAGTGAGGTCCGGGATATTGAATTTGTTGTCATTTTCTTTTTCTCTGGTAAATTGTAATTTTTTATGAAAATTGTTGACATTGTTGAAGAGTTCATTTAAATGTTTATTTGGTACTGCCATGATACAGTCATCAACATATCGTTTGAGAAAGGGTAGTTTAAAGTTTAATTTATTAAGGACCGTTCCTTCTAAATGTTCCATAATAATTTGGGAAATGGTACTAGAAAAAGGGGATCCCATTGCGCATCCATCTGCTTTCGGAAATGTTTATTTCCATCATCAGAGAAACTACAATAGATGAAAAAACCAATAGTGATACATAATCAAGTGCGAAACAGTATGCTACTTACAACTTTGTTGAGGTTGGTTGGTTCAATGATAAACATATTCATACAAAAGAAAAAACGTAGATCGAGGAATAAAACGAAGTTCAAAACATAACCTTTTTATCAATTTGTAATGTAGCACAACACGAAAAAATTAGTCGAGTTCGAAACATCCGAATGAACGAGACATCACCTGAAGATGGCAAATGTGAATTTGCCGAAACGTCGTGAAATCGGACCTTTTGAGGACTGTGAACACAGAACACTGACAGAAACCCGAGAAACTATCTCAACACAGTATACCCGCGAAAATCTACAAAGAAACATATACAGGGTGTTACCAAATAAGTGCGAAAGTTTTTAGGGAGTGATTCCTTGTCGAAAATTGAAGGGGGTCTTTCATGTAAACAAAAGCTCTTAGGCCTTTCCTTGAAAAGTTACACGCTTCCAAAAATGAGAACAAAAAATATTTTTTTTTCTTGAAATTGCTGAAGAGTTGAAGAAATGGCATTTGGTGGGCATGTTCTACCAATAAAATAATAATAAAGCTACCTATGAATATTTTTTCAATTTTGTTGTGATCTTTTAAAGGGGTGAAACATGCAACCCCTATTAAATTTTTTAGAGACTTCTGTTCCTCCGCATGAGTTTTTGGCTGTGGAAATGAGGTTGAAGATCTAAAAGTTGCATACCCATCCCCGCTTGTCACCTTAATGTTTGCTTATCACGCATAGTGCTCAACCCGGCCGTCAGCCGTTTTACCTATAGTGCTCCCTACATGATTGCTCGCCCTGTATAAAAGTTGACAACGGCCGTCAGTTGTTCTGTTTGTACATAAGCTTATTTGGTAAAATAAATATGAAACCTGTTGTAGAAATTGACTATTATTTTATTAACCTTACTTATAACTTTGAGTAGAACCATCTAGTGTGCAGTCAATACCCAGGTATTTAGCCCAGTCAAAGGCAAGTAAAGTCTTGCCTTCTGGCCCCGTTAAACTTCGTCCATACTATAGTGACCCCTAGAGTGTTTCATTTTTTCACTGAGACTGCCCGGAGTAGTGTCTTTACCACTATAGCGGAAGGTGGCGCCCGAGACAAATACGAAACAGTGACAGGCGCCAAAGTTTGCTTGTAGAGGGAAAAGACCCTTACAAGGACATCTAGGAAGGGCAGTGAGTTGTCAGCTTCGGTTTCCATAGTGAATTTTATGTTGCGGTGGATGTTATTGAGGTGATCCAGGAATCCATGAAGAGTTTCCAGGCCATGGGGTCATATAACGAATATATCGTCGACTTCTCTGAACCAACAGGTGAGTTTGTGGTGAAATGAGAGGGGGGGGGATCCCATTGGTGCACCACTTATTTGCTTGTAATATGTGCCTTGGAAGAGGAAGTATGTAGTCTTCATACAATGGGAGATGAGGTTAAGGGTAGCTTCTGGTATGTTATGTTTGGTTTTCCGGATGTCCAGTGTGTCTGAGAGAGGGATGTTCGTGAAGAGTGATACTATGTCGAAGCTTACAAGGATATCAGTAATCCGGATTCTGCGTGTTTTGAGAACTTCTATGAAGTGGTATGAATTCCGCACATATGATGAGGCTTCTTCGGCTAAAGGCTGGAGAGTTCTTGCTAGGTATTTGGCAAGGTTGTGGGTTGGTGATCCGAATGCACTGACAATAGGACGCAGGGGATGTTGGGTTTGTGTATTTTTGGAAGATACGGGGTATGCGCGAGGATTTCTCCCTAGGAATGGTGAATTTCTTTGTTTCGGCTGATAGTTCGGTGTTGTTAATGTGCGTCCGCCATCTTCGATTTATGAATTTTGATAAAAAATCAATGATCTTCGACCAAATTCATAATCTCCGACCCAAAAACCTCAACATACCATTTTGAATAGAAACGGTCCATAATCACAAAACTCGTCCACCATCTTGGAGCCGCCATCTTAAATTTATGAATTTTGACAAAAAATTGTTAATCCCCGACCCCGAAAACCCCCTCATACCAATTTTGAATAATTGTTTCCCAAACCATGAAACAGCTACAGGCAGATGGTGGCTTTCTTGGAATAGTAACAAATCTCTCTTTCTTTCGTTATTTGTTTTGCGTTACTCTGAACGTACTAGGAGTACTACTTTTGGTGTCGTGGATTGGCCTATACTGACATCTGTTGGTGACCTATTAATGTGCACAAAATTTCGTGTCATTGAATTCCACGTCATTAGGTCTAAGCTTCACCCCACAAATTATAGGTGTTACCTCTATAATTTTGTGCGTTTCACATTTTCATACTTGCCGGTAGGTATAAGCACTCTGAGAGATTTGGTAAGAATTCGAGAAAGACCACAAGCCGTCCTGATGATTGGAAAACCATGAAACAGCTGTAGGCGGATGGTGGCTTTCTTGGAATCGTAACAAATCTCTCTTTGTTTCGTTATATATATATATATATATATATATATATATATATATAAATATATATATATATTTATATATATATATATATATGTATAAATATATATATAATATTAATAATTTTATAAAACTATCTTTTTTGTACCCTTAACAAAGAAAATTAAAAAGTTTCTATATACCTTGTACTTCAAGATTCCCTTTTCTTCAGGTCTATATGGATAATGCAAATAAAACAAATCATTTTTCATGGTTTTCTTTCTCATTCGATGTGGACCTTCAGTTACATCTAACATCCACTTCGCTAAGTGACAAGGCTCAGGGGAACCCCAAAGCCCCCTTTCTCGAGTCAAATCATTTTCTGTCTGTAACCACTCTTGATGAACATAACGCTGTGTATGTTGTGTGGTATTTTGATGCTGTTGCCTCCTCATTTCTATTAAATCTCTAGAAAAGGGACAAAGAAAATATTTTTTCATTATCACCATTGGAATACATTTTGGAAAAGAAGGTGCATTACAATTTGGATGTGACATAAAGTTCAATATTTCGAATGATTAGCTTTATTATGAGGTTTCTAAACAAAATTACAAAACATGGTGGAATGGAGTATAAGATTGTGCTTTTGAAAGAATTGGAAGTTGTGTTATGAAAATGTTATCATACTGGATCACGATATTTGATAATGAAACATTTTTTGTCCATGAGAAGAAAAATATCTAACTTGGTGAGTAACTGAAAGATACAATTGAGAAAATTCGTGGTAAAATTAATAAAATTATAAAAATAAATAAAAAATTCCCGATTTTCAAGCCTGCTCAACGCTTTCAACATCCATCAGAAAACAAAAAATTTTCAGACGAATTCCTTGGTCAAACATTGTAATAAATCTGATGGATAATTGTGCAAATTCATATAAAATGGAGAAATATTATTCATTTTAATTCGGGCAGACCATCTGTCAATAAAAATAAGAATCTCAAAACATATCTTTCAGAATCACCCATATAGCACAGGTCTGAATATCCCACACCTTTTTCAGGATGTCAATTGCTGGACATTCTGAATACATCCGAATTAGTACTTATTATTGGGTGCGTTCGGTTCTAGTACGTAAATATATGAATAATTTTTTCCTGCGTAATACATGGTGACTATGATTTTTTTTGTGATCGTCTTTATTTTTACTTGGGTAAATAGATTGGGTACGTGAACGGATTAACTTCTCTGCAAATTTTGTAATTTTGATAATATTTCAAATCAAACTGAATATGAAGAAATGAAAGGATATTTCAAAACCTGGATTACGTAAAAACAAACAAACTTGAATGTCAATTGTCAATGTCAAATTTTGGAACAATAGGGAGAACCCTTATACGAGATGCTGTCAAAATGAATTCAATATGGCTGCTGGAGTATGTACACTATTGACAGCTGAGGTGAAAATTGGTTAAGATCGACGATCCGAGTTCTTTCAGAATTCCTGGTGAATTACATTTCAATCTTAACACATTGTCAGTAAAATGACGACAGAACTGAATGGAAATAATCAATATGCAGGATTTTATAGCAAGCAAGACTGGTGAGTAGGATCAAAATCAGTTGAATAGTACTTTAATAGGAAAACTTGTAGAACTGTTGGATGTTGAGCATCCAGACTGGATTGCAATTTTATTATTGGGCAATGGTAATAATACCACTGAAAAATCAACGCCCTTGATTGAAAAGTAAGAGATCATCGATCTGAAGTTAAGAAGGTGATGATTATAAATGTTTTTTTTTTCTCAGCATATATAATTTGCTTTTAGATAATTGATGCTGAGATGCTGTAGAAACTTGACCAAAATGATATCAACACTGCATCTGACATATGATCTTTTCCCTGGAATGGACAAAATCTTTACAGACAGTTCATTGTTTGAAAATTATTTTTTGTGGAGGAATACTCATTCTTGATAATTTTTTGGGATTATAACCTTCCACAATCTGCAATAAAATTAAATGCATATACATATACAGGTGTATACATTCCCTGATCCATTTAATTTCAGAAGTTTTCAGATTGTGGAAGGTTATAATCCCAAAAAAAATGTCAAGACATAGTTCATTTTTTTAATTCATCTTTTGAGTCATTTGGAGTTGATAATAACAAAAAAAAAGCATGAGGGATTGAATTCATTTAACAAGTATAACAAACAGTGGAGTTTCGACTCTATTATACCTGTAAAACACACACACTGGATGTCCCCAAAACGTCCATGAGATGTCGAGTATATCTAATCTGGACATACTCAGTACTTCCTGATTGGAAGTTTTCAGTACGTTTTGGAGATGCACTAGTGTTATATGGGCATAAAAAAATGTTGAGTACTTACTTCAACAAAGAGACACGATTCATCATCCAAATCAAGGCTTGCTTTTTTCCCATTTGTATTCTAATCCTCATGGTTTCATCTTTCCTAACTTTAGTTCTACTTGCTAGTCTTGTTAATCCACCTGTTACCTTATGAAGCTTTGACTGGATTTGATTGTGGAGTTCAAATGGAATTCTGTAAGCTGCTTTCCTCTCACATTCCACATAGTTCAACCACAACTTTGAAGCAGCTTCAAAAACCTGTTCTCTGAAACATTACCAAATGATATAGTTAGGCAGATACTTTTGGATTTATTTTTGATATATTCTTGAGTTGAGCAGATTCATATTTCTATGGCATAGAGAGAGAGAGAGTGAGAGAGAGAGAGAGAGAGAGAGAGAGAGTTTACCATAACGAGGGTGGAGTTGGTTGCTTTTGGCCGTTGTCTCACTGATTAGCTTGCTCGTGTGGAATAATAATAATAATATCGTCTTTATTCGTTTAAAAATAGAAGTGGATAACAACTTTTTTAAAGTGTTGGCGACATTCGGCTACAGCCGTTCCTCCATGCAACCAAAATGACTGGTAAACCTAGCCATCGGGTGTTTGCTTCCACTTAGCACCGCTGGATACAGAAATAGCAAGATCATACAGGGTTTTGATATTTTCTAACCGAGCTTCAGCCCATCCTAGGTACCAGGAACTACAGCGTAGAAGATGGAACCTGTTCTAGGGTGTACGGGAGGGCGACGACTGGATGTCATCTCCGGAGCAGTCCCGATGCGCCGGAGAACTGGAACCATCCGCGGAAACCTGCCAGGTACAGACTGCGTTTTTAGCTAGTAATTAGTATATATATATATATATATATACGTGGGGGCTTGCCTTAACCGGCCGGCCGAAGTAGACGAGAGCTACAATAAAAATCTCTTTCGCTGTTCAAGGTGGAACAGCAAAAGCCGAAGACTGCATGACTAGTGTGTGGACTAATTACGAGAATACGAAATCTGGGGTATCTGGCGCCCCCCAGTTTCATTTGCCTTCCCACGGCATGATAGGCTCTGCCGCAGGTGACTGTCTTTCCCCAGCTTCACATGCAACTTATCATGGTTGGTAACACGGAAAATAGGGCAAGGAAAACTCCTCAAAAACCATGGGAGGGTGCGGAACTGAGGATCGTTGAAGAGGCAGCAGTGCCTCGCGATATCTTGGTGAAAATACTACCCAGATGAGCTAATAGCTCAAGACTCTTCAAATATACCTATAACATTCAAAAGCAGCCACAAGTGTACTTAGCAAGAGGTTTACTGAAGAAAATTTCAGTATAGGGTTGCTTCAAGAGCCCTGGATTAATAGAGGACGAATACAAGGACTCACAATAATATCATGTAAGTAACTTTTTTGCCACACTCGTGAAAAACCACGAGCATCCATATTGTTCGTACCAAACATTAAATGAACTCCTGTTTCAGAGTTCATCATTGGAAATTTGGCAACCGCTATCGTGGAAGTGCCAATTGAAACAGGCAAGGGGCAGATTGGTATTGACTCTGCCTACTTCCCAGGGGACTCGCCGACACACCCACCACCAGAGGAAGACAGTCTCATCAGATGGTGTCAAATGGGGAACAGGCACTTTATTCTGTGCTGCGACGCGAATGCGCACCATCTCACATGGGGAAGCACAGACACAAAAGCACGGGGTGAGTACCTTTTAGAATATTTGTCTGCCACTAATATAGACTTTGTCAATAAAGGTAACTAGCCCGCCTTTATAAATTATAAATGCAATCAGAAAAGAGGTTCTTGACCTAATGCTTGCTGATACATTTATAACATTCACAATTGGCATGTATCTGATGACTCCACGAAATAGGGTCTTCAGTTACAAATAGTTCATCTCAGACAAAACTCCAGAGATCCGGGAAGTTTATCAACAAAATAGAAACACAGCAGTGAAAGTTATGAGAGAAGAAAAACGTCTATATTTTGAAAACAAAATTTGTTAAAATAAAGGCAACTCTGTTGAAATGTGGAAACATTAAAACTCTGTTTCGCAAAGAAATAGATATTTCCTTAACGGAACTTAAAATAGATGATGGACATCACGAAAGATATATATATATATATATATATACAGGATGTCCCAAACTCGATGGCCTATTAGACGTTTCTGGAGAACGGGTCACAGGATTATTTTGAAAATTTGGTTGCTTGGGTAATTAGTTCTCTATCGATCTAAAATATCCTGAGCACTGCAGCGTTGCCGCTTATATTGAAAAGTAGCAACAACTTTGATATTTTAAATGAGACACCCTGAGCATTATTGCATTTTTTGCTATGCTTTACGATCATTTTTGTATTATACTTCCCTATACCTATCTCAAGCAGTTTTAGAGATATTCATTGATTTCCTTATTTTTTATGCAAAACATAACTTCAATTAAATGTTCATTACTGCGGTATTTGGACTCGTACAAAGCTGAAATTTTGGGTGTAGTTTACCAATGTTCTGTGCATTAGTTATGTCTAAGGGAATTCGTTCTCCATTATACAGGGTCATTAAAAATTTGTAATTTTTCCGATTGATACAAAAATGGTGAAAAGTACATTTTTTTAAATAGAACACGCTGTATATTATCAAATATCCTAAAAGGCATTTGAAGTTCCTTTCAAATGATGTATCATGTTCCTATACCTAAATAGTCTGGTTTCCAAAATAAAAGCAAATTTCTATAAAAATTTAAAATATCTGCATTTGAATATGTATTATTTTGACAGAAACACCATGAAAATCACTGCTTGTCAAACTAAGATATTGTCTTGAACTTTTCTGGTCACGGCACACTACTACCATTCTCATTTCCCAGTATAACAAATCGAAATAGGTAATATTACCCAATTGAAATGATCTGATTTAAAAATCAGATCAATCTGGAATGATCCGCTAAAATGTTTATACTTTTGGAGATACAGCTGATATATTTTTCAGACACCCTGTATAACATATGGTCAAATCATTCGATGTTACTGAAATTACTCAATATTTTCTGGATGAAAGTTGAATTTGAGTCATGTGTGGGCAGGGGCGCGCCAAATATGTGGCGAATGTAGGCAAAAGCCACGGGCGGCAAAATCTAAGAGCGGCAATTCGGCTTAATAAACCTCTTCTTTCTAATGCCGCGCGTTGGCTCCAATTCATGTTTATTGCGTGATTCTCTTTCGGTACTCTTTTGCTATTAGCGATAGCGGCTAGCTTAAAAAGTCCGAGTATCTCAGGTGGCTTAGCGGTAACGGTAAGTATCAAAAACAAAGACAGTAAATATAGAGAAATGTTTATATTGCTTTTTTTATTCGAAAAAGCCTTAAAAGTCGTCTGTCGGAAGCCGCAAAAAATTAAAATTAATATAAATATGTCTGGATTTTGTAAAATGGGTCATTCTAGTTTGTTCTGCAAATCAGATTAGTTGATTAGATAATTAGTTAGTGAGGTGAAAATTTCAGTGTAAAAAATGGTAAGTAGTGTAACTAAAACTGAATAAGGTATATTTTTACTATTCTACGCTTAATTCTAATTAAAATTTCTGAAACATGTTCTATATCAAAACTCAGTAGTTTTCGAGATATTCGACATTTAAAATGTTTTTCCCATAAAAGGCAATTAACAATATGGCTAATAATTTTACCTTGCAACTACCAACTACTAATTGTAAGTATTTTTAGGTAATTTTTTTCAAGGTCCTGTAATAATACTAATACATATTTATTTTCAAAAATGTTGTACAGGGTGTTCAAAAAATGTAATCCAATTTGTTGGTAAAGACAGATGTAAAACAATTTTTTTCAAATAGATCACATGTAACATATCCTATATCAAAACTCATCTGTTTCCAAGATATTTAACGTTTAATTTTTTTTTCCAAAAACGTAAATAAGATTGCTAACGATTTGACATTTTCTATTTTAAGGAAAAGGGCAAAAAAAGAAAACGATAGTCAGGTCATCAGTTCCGCCAACAAAGACGGCAGAAAATGGAAGAGAAGGAATAATTAGCTGATTCTTTGAAGACATATTTGAAACCGTCAGAAATAAGTGTTCTTCCTGAACTTGAAAATATCGACGATGCTCGCCCTAGTTGTTCCTCAGCCCCAAGTTCCTCAGCCCCAAGTTCCTCATTTGTTTCTGATTGTAATAATATAAATAGTACCCAGGAACATCATACTGAAAACGTTCCAGCAGCGGCAACATTACTATTTTCTAACTCTACCGTAATATCTGATGACCCTGGAGAGTAGCCCGAAATAATTACAGAAGATTTTTAACGGAAAAAGGACCCCATGAAATTACGATACGAAATTTTATATTTTTTATAAATTAATAATAATAAATTTTAATTGGATCTATCCAGTAAACTCACAAGGCCGAAAGTTTTCTGCCAGATGTTTTTATCGTAACCTCACCAATGGAGAGAAAGTTGAAAGGGAGTGGCTGATTTACTCAACAACAAGAGATGCGGTTTACTGTTTCTGTTGCAAACTTTTTGGTAAGTCTTTGACCAACTTGTCTAATGAGGAAGGGTGTTCTGATTGCAAACATTTGTCACTAGTGCTAAACAGACACGAAAAGGGTGACTCCCATAAAAAAAATATCGGATCTTGGTTAAACTTATCAAATATGTTATCTAAGGGAGTTACTATGAATGAAAGTCAATTACGTTCATTACATGTAGAAAAAAAATACTGGTATCCAGTGGTAGTATCGTGTCATTGAAAGAATAATTTCAGCAATGCAGTTTTTATGTCGTCAATGTTTAGCTTTACGTGGTAGACCAAACAAATTATATGAAAATAAAAACGGAAACTTCCTAAAATTAATAGAAACGTTCACCAAATTTGATTCTGTAATGGAGCAACATGTTCGACGCACACATAAAAATTAAAGCAGCGGCAGCGGTAGCGGTATGACAAACTAAAATTTGGGATGTTATCAATAGCAACATAGGAAATAAAAATAAAAAAAGCCATTAGCCAAATTAAAAATAAATCTGGAACACTAATAACATCTGAAAAAGAAATATGTAATGAATTCATCAATTATTTCTCGGAAATTGGATTAATTTTATCAAAAAAATTCCAAACTAAACCAATATTGTCATCACCTTGCAATAAATCTATATTTTTAAAACCAGTGTCGGAAAAATACATCCATGAAATAATAATGACTCTCAAATCCAACATTGCTCCTGGTGAAGATCAAATAACTTCAAGAAACTTGAAAGATATAGTAGATTTAATTAGTCTTCCACTATCACTTGTTATTAATAAATGTATTGAAAATGGCGTCTTTCCGAATTACCTCAAAAGAACCATATTGTAACCAATTTATAAGGGAGGAGAAAGAAATGAAATTTCTAACTACCGTCCAATTGCACTCTTAAATATTTTTTCAAAAATTTTCGAGAAAGTATTGAAAATACAACTGATCAAATTCATTAGTGATAATACTGGCTTTGATAAATTTCAGTATGCTTTCATACCAAATTCTAATACACAATCTGCAGTAACTGATCTCATACATGATATATATGAAACTTTAGATAAGAGCAATTATGGCGCTGCAATTTTTTTAGATATCAAAAAAGCTTTTGATACAGTCAATCATACATTTTTATTAGATATTCTGAATAATTTGGGAATAAGAGGTCACTCTTATAAACTTTTCCAAAATTATTTTGAAAATCGTATCCAATATGTAATTATAAATGAAAATAAAAGTTCAATTGAAAAGCAATGCACAATTGGAGTCCCACAAGGCTCAGTACTGGCCCCAATATTTTATTTGATTTATGTAAATAGCATAACTAAAATAAATTTTGTAGGAAAACATTTTTCTTTCGCAGATGATATTGGCCAAAAAAAAAAAATATAGAAAAAGATATGAAATTAATTGAAAAATGGTTGGATGACATAAACCTAACAATCAATTTAGAAAAAACTGTTCTCATGCTTTTCAAACAAAAAAATATGAAGCCAATAAAATTAAAAGTGACAATAAAGAATAAAATTATAACTGAAGTTGAAAAACACAAATATTTAGGTCTGATTATAGATAAAAATCTAAATTTTGAAAGTTATGTAAATAAAATCAAAAAATCAATTATCCCTCTGATTGGAGCAATTAGAAGAGTTGAATTTCTGAATACTCATATTCAAACACTAATATACAATGCCCATATTCTTTCTCATATCAGATATCTAATAACAGTATGGTCATCCTGTAGTAAAAAACAAAAAGGTATAATTTATCATCTTATGAATGAAGCAATTAAAATTATTTTCAAAAAACCCTGGGAAACACCTTTGATAGAATTATACAAAAATACTAATAATTTGACATTAGAAAATCTAATAAAATTTGAGAAAGCAAAATTTGCATACAAACTAAAAAACAATTTTCAAAAAAGTAATACTCCAGTTGAAAAAAAAAAATATTCTTAATAAAGGGAAAAATAATCAAATTAGTTAATGGAAATTTAACAAACTTTCAAATGATCTGAAAAAATTGAAATCAATGAAAATATTCTTAAAGAGAGAGAGAGAGAGAGAGAGAGAGAGAAATATACTTTATTGTCCAAGAAAAAACCTTCTTATTGACAAAGCTTCTTAAAATCTAAATTGTATAACACTTTAAAAAATAATTTAAAAAAAAAAACCAAAAAAAAAAAAATTTAAAAGGAATAAAAAAAAAATTTCAGTTTAGATAATACATATATGGGAGGGTATATTATAAAGGTATATTAAAATAATAAAGGTATATTAAAATAATAATCACAACAGAGCTTCATTGTAGTATTCCTCGAGATTGTAATGAGCTTTTGTTACAAGGGCTTCTTTAACAAGGTATCTGAACTTTATATAATTTCTTTCCTTTCTAATTTCGTAGGGTATGTGGTTGTATAGCTTTTTACTTTCATAAATCAAAGAATCCTTAGTCAGACTTGATTTTGGAATGGGGAGCGTACTTTATATTCAGCTGCTTGTCTGGTTGAGTAATTTGCTTGTATCGGTGCTTTTAATGTAATGTATTTTTGTGAATCAGACAAACAGATTCCAAAATGAAAATACAAGTAACTGTGAGAATTTTTCTCTCACGAACAATGGTTTACATGACTCACTACACCCACCTTACATAGAAGTCTAATTGCTCGCTTTTGTAAAACAAAACATGAGTGAAAGAGTTGTTGACTGCAATATCCCCAGAATGCAACACCATATCTCAAGTGAGACTCTATCAGTGAATGATAAACCATTTTTGTTGTAGATGAGCTTAGTTCATTCGATATAATTCGGAGTGCATAGCATCCTGATGCTAATTTTTTTGTTAATACTGAAATGTGATGGTCAAATTTCAGTTTATTATCAATATACATTCCTAAGAATTTTGTTTGGTTTTTATTTTCCAGGATATCTCCGTTCAATTGTAAATTTTCAATTTTAGAAGCGAAGGTGAGTAAATTTGTTTTTTTGATATTGAAGCACAAGAAGTTTGCGTCACACCATTGTTTCACAACCTCCAGATCCTTTGTAATAGTTTCTTTCATATCTAAAGAGTTTTTCCCATGCCAAAGAAGCGTGGTGTCGTCAGCAAAGATTGTAAACTTCCCTTTAATCGAGAGAGTAACTAAGTCATTTAAGTATAACAAAAAAAGGATTGGGCCCAGGACTGATCCTTGTGGCACACCCCATATGATATCTTTGGTGTGTGACAGTTTTCCATTTGAACTTACTAATTGTTTTCTATCGCTCAAGTAGGACCTAAACCAGTCATTACTCACTCCTTTAAAACCATAGCAGTGCAATTTTTGCAGGAGAAGTTCATGATTTACACAATCAAAGGCCTTGGAGAAGTCGCAGAACACTGCGGCTACAGCTTCCCCATTATTGAGATGAGTGTAAACTACTCAAACAAATTATGCTGTTATAAGGATGTTCAACAATACATGTATGTATATGTTTATTTATGTTTATTTAAATTTTTATTTAAAGATATGAATGTGTATATGTGTCTGTTTGTGTATATATTTAATTTAATTATGTGTGTGAGTGTTGATGTGTGTATATGTGTATATATGTGTGTATATGTGTATATATGTGTGTATATGTATATATATATATATATATATAATGGAGTTCTTGGGGTTTCGGTTCTCAAACTCCATTGTATATTCCTGGTTCAAGAAACTCAAAACTATATATATATATATATATATATATATATATATATATATATATATATATATATATATATATATATGTATGTGTATATATATGTACATTTAGTTAAGATTTGAATAGGTATTATTACCAGTTAGTTCTAAAATTGTTGAAATTTATAAATGTAATCAATCAATTAACTTCCTTATACCAGAACTTGTTGTGTTTGGAAGATGTATTGCAATAAATAAATGAAAAAAAGTAAATATACAGATATAATACGGCCTATGTTCCGTCGACACACCACTGGCAAGGGACTCCTCCCTCAGCAATCTCATCACGATATGATTACCTTCAATAGCAAACCCATAGAATATATTCACTGGGATGATCTGAACGAATTGTGTGAACGATTAAGGCTGCTGATAGCTTCGAAAGATCCCGGAAATACTTCTCACGACAACAAAATATTGGCCATATTCAATGAACTCCGAGAAGCAGGCATCATTCAATAAAAAACTTGCTCCCTCATGTACATACCACATTTTCACAATGACTGTCGACAGGTTTGGACGTAGTTCCAATGGAAAGCGGAAACATATATCGAAAAGTGATGGCAGTGGATTACATACAACACCAGACGGCGACATTGATTTTAACGATTTGAAATTGTGTAATGTTAAGAGACCTACGGACAGAAAAGATGCGTCCAACAAAGGATATGTGGATAAGATCTTGAATGAATTTACGTATACAATTGAATAACAACTCAAGTCTTCTCTCGATACCACGAAAATGGGCATCAATGCAAGTAAAAGAAAAGGCTATAAAAAAACTGAACATCACCACAAAGACTTTTGAGGAAAATCTAAAAACAATCAATATGAATTTCGTTGACATGGTTACAAAACATGGTGCGTACGTCGCTGAAACACAAATCAGAAATCAAATCAACACCATGACCAATAGAGGACAACAAGTGGACGCTTCCATACATAACCTCGAAACTGGAATGGTGAACGTGAACAAAAAAATTATGAAATCTCCAGCGGTGGACCCGAAGGATTTAACGAATAAAAATTATGTTGATTCCATTCCGGAAAGTGAAAGAAAGGTCGACAGTTACATTAGTGAGTTCTATCAAGATAAAGTTTTATTTAGTGCAGTGCGTGATATATTTTGGACAGTGTATTTGGGTTGACTTATCTAGTTGTCAGAGTGAATTATTCCCTTGATTTTGAAGGTGTGGATAAACAATAATTAGTCGAGTATTATAATTGATACAAACCCCACACTCGTAACAGTGAGGAAGAAGTGAGGATTTGTGAAAAATTCACGGTGAATACACGAAATACACCCTTTAACGATATGGAGGCCATAATGGAGATGATCAAGCAGCAATTTGCCGAACAAGAGAGACGTTTACTGGAAGAAAAACGAGTTGAGGAGAAACGACCGTAGAAAGAAAAACAAGAGGAGGAGGAACGGCCGCAGAAAGTAAAACAAGAGAAGGACGAGTGACGATAGAAAAACAAGAAGAGGAGGAACAGAGATAGAAAGGCAAGAAAAGAAGGAACAGAGACAGAATGAAAAGCAAGACAAAATGAGGTAGAACGATAGCAGAAAGAAAAGCAAAAGGAGGAGGAACATCGAGAGAGAAAAACAACAAGAAGAGGAACATTGACAAAAGGAACAAAAAAAACGAGAAAAAAAAGCATTTTCGAGCAGAGTATCCAGAAGACCGAGGGGCGAATCGTAGTCCTGAAGGAAGATGTTGACAAATCCATATAGTCTGGAAAACGATGGAAGGAATGGGTCTAAGAGAAAAAAAAAAGAAGTTACTGGGGTACAAGAACTGAGAAAAGTAAATGAGAAAACAATGCAGTACTTGGAAGAACTCAAAAAGAAAGTTGCTTCACTGAAGATCCAAGACCACTCTGCTAGGGTTTGCCACATCGCACAATTCCGTAAAACCACCGACTTTTGATGAGCAGTCTGCATGGTCCCTATAACGTGAACAGTCTGAAGCTGCGGCAACAGCCAGTGGATGGGATGATGACGAAAAGGTTACTGCACTTATAGTGGCTTTAAGGGGACCTGCTTTGGCAATGTGACAGACCATCCTAGGGACCAGCAGGAATTAAGGTACAGCGACCAACATCCAGAACAGTTATACCGAGCACAGTTCAAAACAGGAGGGCAGCAGTGAAAGTCTGCAGGAGTTAAAGCAGACGTGCAGAGCAGAGCAGAACAGAGCAGATCAGAGCAGAGCAGAACAGAGCAGATCAGAGCAGAACAGAGCAGAGCAGAGGTGCAGAGACTTGACCAACCAGATGCCCCAGATGATTTCAAAGAACAGTTGGCAGTGCAGATATATATTGACGGAATACAAAGGACCCTAAGATTAACACACTTCGAGACATACAGTGAAGCTTTGGTTTGTTCCATAGAAGTGGAAGCAGCTTTCAACACCTCAAGGTCGAAAGTGAGAGTGGTATCAATTGAAGAACCACCCCAAGAAGATACACAAAGTGATAAAATAAGTCATATGCTGGGCAGCAAAATAGAAAAACTGGAACCCTGGAACAACAACGTTAATAATCAGTCAAGGGGAAACTGTTTTAGATGTGGTAAAAGCGGACATTTCAAGAGAGTTTGCAGGGTGAGAGTGCCACCACGCTCGTCGTCCCATCAGAAAACCCCCATCTTCCTACTCACCTGCGAGGACAGGATCATCTAGAGAGTCCTTGGATGAGTACCAGAAAAACTGGAATAAGCCAGCATATCGGGGCGCATGCTGGTTAGTGATAACAAATCCCCCAAGTTCATGCATGTCAACAGACTAAGAAGAACTACTGAAATTTTAATCATCAGAGGAAAGGTGAACCAAATAGATATTATATGCACTATAGACACTGGCGCGTCAATGTTCCTGGTCCACAGCGGTATTCTAGTACCAGACAGTGTAAGACCAAACGAGAGTATTCAAGTGTAAGACCACTCACGTCGAATTTCCCCAGTGACCGTTCGTGTTCTATGAATGGAAAATGCAGCGATATGAGAAGTTGACATCACATTAACCGTCGGAAAGATACTGATAATGTAAATAATTTTTGTGGCAGACATAGAAGACAAGTTTATTCTCAGGATAGATTTGATAAAAGAATTAGAAAACCAAGAAATTTGGAGGGGAATGATTTATTTCAACATCACCATCCGAAAGAGTACATTTTGTGAAATTGCGTATATTTAAAACTTGTCAGAATACCTGGTTCATCTGAGAAGTTCGTGAAGGCTCGATTAGAAGAAGACCCTGGGTGTTGCGTTGGGATAGTGCTGCCATGTTAAGAATCCCCTAACAATTATATTTCAAACTATAGGCCTATCTCTATTTTAAGCTCGATACCTGAACTATTCGGAAACATTGTTTGCAATAAAATTAAAAACCCAATCAGCAACGTTATAACAGAAGATCAACACGGGTTCTGCAAGGGTCGATCTACTACAACAAATTTATTAATCTACACACAATTTATACTCAATGTAATGGTTTATCCGTAAATAAATAAATAAATTACCTGCACAAGCTCTCATAAGGACAAACAAAACATCCTTGTCAGAATTGTTAATGTATTTCCTGATGGAATAAAAGTCCGGAAAGGAGACATCATGTAAAACGAGTGGATACTTGGATAAAAGAGGCGCAGCTGATGACATACTGAGAACCATCTAGAAATCCTTGAATCATTTGTCAACGAAGAAATACGAAGCTTCCTTCCTGCGATTAATTGCTGAGGAAAATAACATATTGAGTCCCTAGGGTCACCAACAGGACGAACCAACCTGGTCCAGCACAAGATAGACACCGGTCAAGCCCATCCAATTCGACAACCTCCAAGAAGATTACCATTTGTCAAACAACAAGAGGTGCAAAAGCTAGTCGAGAAAATTACCAAAGACAGCTACCCATTACCACCAATCTACGACGCACTGACTACATTAGTAGGATCACTTTTCAACATTGGACTTGAAGAACGGATACTAGCGGAGAACTGTATCAGTCCACTGTTCTGCTTTTGGTCTCTGTAGATCAGACGAATGACTCTATTAATGGAAGACAAATGGACTCCTGCGCACATAAGACAGGACCAAGAAAGCGATCAAAACATTGGAGACTTTCTGCATTGGAAAGAGAACGGAACTGTTGGACCCACCTGAGGAGATATTCTGGATAACGATCCCATCTTCAAAGCAATATGGGCACAGTGGGATTCACTGGTTGTAGAAAATGGACTACTTAAACGGGTATGGGAGTCAGCTCATGAGAGGTCGTCAATTTCCCAATTGGTTTTTCCCAGGAAGAGGATAGGTGAAGTCTTGAAGGAAATTCATGAAGGAAAATCAGGAGGACATTTGGGAGTCAATAAGACCTTGAACGTGCCATACTGTCCGGAAATAAATGATGATCCAGAACATACAATCTTTACATGTCCCAGGTGGACCAGAGAATGAATGGACCTAGCAATATAATTCGGAGAACTAAATCCAGATAGTATCAGTAAGTCAAATCAGTGGAACACAGGTGCAAACTACCTAGAGAAAGTAATGAAACAAAAAGAGATAACTTATACCAGACGCAATATCCCATCGGACAGTTCCGGATATAAGAGAGGGCATGGGGTGGTTTTAGTCGGTAGGAGTCCGACACTGCTGTTTTGCGATGACCAAGCATTCAGCCTCCATAAGGTCCCCCCCCCCCCAAAAAAAACATTATTTGGTGAAAGTATCAGTCGAGAAAGTTGTAAAATCATAAATGAAATGAAAAATTAATGGAATAACAATATAATTTGCTTGTATGGCTATGTATCTACAATGAGAGATTACTGCCTACCAAAACAAATTATACAATGGCAGTTTTCCGTAAGAGAACAGGTCAACCGAAAACAACATAGATTATGAAAGTTCAGAAATGTCTTATATAGATATCTACGACCAGTAAACTAGGTGGACAAACTGCGAGATGACGTCGAACACACCATCTTTGTATGCGCAAGATGGACATGAAGCCGAAATAGGAGAAAGGCTGACCATAAAAAATCTTATTCCTATTATGTCCACTAGCCAAAATGCATGGAATGAAGGTGCCACTTTTCTGAAAAGAGTACTGAGAGTTAAAGAAACAGAAGAAAGGAAATTCCAGAGACGCGAGGGGAAAGGACAGATCTTCTTGGCCCTCCTGATGTTTTGTCCTATGGATAGTTCCGGGTAGCCAGTGTAGGTAGGGTGATTTTTAGTGGGTATACGGTCATGGCCTGAGTTCTACACTACTGGGGAAAGGAGGAACCTATACCCGGTGTTCATAAAGATTTTTCCACCCACAAAAAAAGGTGACAAACAAGATGGATACTAGGAAACGAAAGGGGCAGTAAGTCATAAAGATAGGGACAGAAAAAAACGCCTAATGGGTAATGTTGGTGTTTCTTACTATTTTTTATTGCCAAACATAAATCTCTTTTTTAAATTCGAAACTGCCAAAGTCAGAAAAAGAAACACTCCTACTCATATCTAAAACACCTTATGTACACTATAATTAAATTATATCAAAAAGGGATTTACCTTACAGTCAGGAGATCTGGTGCTTTTGAATTTTGATGTGGTAGAGGTAGAGTAACCTTAAACGCTTCTTCAATTGCTGGCTTTTTACAAACATATAGTTCTTCCCACACCCGTAATGCTGCCCCAGCCATTAAATTACGACCCTGGTGCGAGTTTAGCTGTTCATCTCGCGATTCCAAATCGCTGCTGGGATTGACATGCCAGGTGGTTCTCATGTTAGAGTCCAACATAATTTTAATATCAGCTGTTAACTGTAGAAGGCAGTATGTGAGGCATCCAATAAAGTCCAGTTCATGGTTTCCTGCACCAAATACGATCAACCTTAAAGAAAAACAATAAATTTATTTATTTTTTCATTTGAAACGATATATAAATGAACTTATACAAACATTATTTCATCAGATTAAAAATAAAACTTATAAAAAAGCCTATGTATATACCTAGGTCCAGAGGCCTTCATGTGCAAAAAACAATTAAACGCTGTTAGTATTACAATTCAAATATTGAGAATTGATAAATTAGCAATGTATAATAAATAATAATAATAATAGTGCAGCAAAACACAAACACAAATATAAAAAATATATATTCAGTCTCATTTCATAGGACTTTTTGCAATAAAATATTACTCTTATTTGTTTATTTGTAAGGTAAAGCATCAGAAAACGGGAGTTTTTATTTTCTGATGTTTATATTATAAAAAGACAATTACTATGAGAATAGAGCACATTAACATTTTGTGTTTCAACATTTTTATATAAATCTACAGTTGGGTATAATTTGTCTTCTGAGGAAAATCATTTTCAATGAATAATTTTGTGTAACATTCAGAGGGCTCATTGTATTGCTATATACCACCCCAGAGAAAACCATATTTCTGAAGAGAATCCACTGATTCCTTGTAAATCAACATAACATTAATCTATTCCATAGGTGATCTGAGCAATTGGAAGAATGTTGTAGTTTGGACGATTGGCATTTGTCAATAAAAAAATATTCTGGAAATTTAAGAGTTTTTAATGATTTAGCCAATTCACAATGAGGATGTCATTTCCGGTTTTACTTTCATATGACTCTTTATTAGAAAAGAAAACTCTTCACATTCATTAAATCTGAATTTCACAATATGAAAGAACATAAAGAATAAAATACCGAGGGCGCGGCCTGTCGGAAAGGTAGATTTCAGAATTTATTCATTGGTTCCGAAAGTGCCATCAATCAAGCTAATAAACCATGTGTCAGAAAAAAAATCATTGGAAACAAATACAGCATTTTCATTTTTGTATAAACCTTAAGCTTTTTAATTAAAAGTTCGTGAAGTATTCAAATCTCCCTGAATGTCTCACTTAAGGAAAGAATATGTGAATTGGGAAGAGTCAACATTGGATAGAGAAGATATATGGCACAAGAGTTCTTCAGTGTGATGAGGTGCTTCAAATGTGTAAGATATGGTCACAGCTCAAAAATGTGAAAACAGTGTACCACGTTTCAACTGTTAAGGTACGCATAAATCAAATGATTGTCCAGACCCTGAAAACGTAAATTGTATTAATTGTACTGTGACAAATAATAAATTGAAAAAAGCGCTGTTAACAAATCATACTGTTTTTGACCTTGAATGCCCCTGTTATAAGAGGAGAAGCAAAGAAAACAAAGAAGGCCAAATTTGCGACGTGTTTTCCTAGGGTCTGTTTTAATAACCCTCAAACTCCTAGAAAATCACGTTATTTATGACGCCAGAATTTTAGGCAGGAAATATTTTCCTTTCTTTTTTTCAAATCTCGGGCGCCAGATTTTATAGTGGTTTTCTCCACGCACTAGGGTAGCTACAGATGGAGATACGGAAGTCCAGGGGTCTGGTATATTGACACTTTTTGAATCTTTACAAAATACTGTAGGCTTTAAGTACAATTTTTGGATACTGAACGCCGATTGCTTTTATGTCTCCCAAAGAGACAGACAGATAGAAATGTCTTGGTTTGTTTTTTTTCTTTATAAATTTATTTCTCTACAACTTGACTAAATACGTCTGTTGCGTAACTTCAATACTTTATAGGAAATAGAAAGGTTTTTTTTTCAATAAGATTTGTCACCACAATTTTCGTAATACAATTATTTTTGCTCAAAAGAAAACGGTCTGGCACATTTGAATGGGGGTAATATATACACCGATATATAAAAATATATACACATATATATATATACATATATACACATACACACACATATACATATATAATCTTATTAATCTAATAGTATCGAAATGATACGATATATATAACTGGCCAAATGAACAGTACTTTTCCGGCAAGCGTTCATCTTCAGACCAAAATGTCAAAGAAAACATATCTATAGGTCTTTTTCATCAAAATGTTAGGAGTATTTCAAATTGTATAAATAATGTTAGTTTAATAGTACATGAGCTCAAGGTACACCTCATTGCCCTTACTGAACATTGGCAAACAGATGACAGTTTGGAAGCATTCCATTTAAAAAATTATAAACTAATCTCATCTTTCTGTCGCAAAAGTCAAGGGGCACATGGTGGAGTAGCCTAATATGCCTTAACACTATTGAATCCTTCAATAAGGGATGACATAAATAATTTAAGTGAAGAATATGTTTTTGAATGTTGTGGTGCTGAATTAAGAATAGATGATACCCACTATATCATTTGTGTAGTGTACAAACTCCCAGCAACCAGTATTGAATATTATCTTGAAAAAATAGATCTTCTTTTAGAAAGAGCCACCGAAGGTGATAAATGTGTTCTGGTTGCCCGAGATTTCAACATAGACATGCTAAACATTACAACAAATGAAAGGCATATACACCTAGTAACCAATCTGCTGAATTCCTATATGATATTCATGATAGATACCAACTAGAGTTACCATGCTCAGGGAAACTTGTCTAGATAATATATATGTTCCCAGCACAATAACTTATGGACAATACATTTGTGTAAAAAAAATTAAAGAATCTCAGAAGACACTCATGAATGGAAACGTTCGTTCAGCTCAAAAAATTATGAAGCTTTTGAACTGTTATCAAATGAGATCTGGTTAAGTGTATTTGAAGCAGAAAACGTTGCTGATATGTACAATAGATTCATTTCTCAACTCACGAGTTTTTTTAATGAAGCTTTTCCTTTGAGGAAAGTTCGTATTCAATCATTGAAAAAACCAAAGTGGATATCAGAAAATGTTACAAATGCAAAAAATACACTTAACTTACTTCCTCAAACAAATAACAAACCATAAACTGAATGAATAAAAAAAATATTACTGCAACTTGCTATTGTCAGAAAAGAAAAAATTCTATGGTGAAAAAATTGTTCAATCCGATAACAAATCTAAAACAGCCTGGTCAATTGTAAACTCAGAACTAGGTAAATAAAAAAAACAGGAATAACAATGGAATAAAAACTAACGATGAATTGGTAGCAGAACCAGGTGTCGCTAGTAATATATTCAATATTACTTTCTTACCGCTGCCTCTCCTCTCATAAGTGATAATACTGCAAATAATTTCGACATTAACCTTGTGCAAGAATGTTACAACACGATTTATCTATCAGAGATAACCCAAAATGAAGTTTTAGAAGTGATAAATAATTTGAAGAAGAAGTATTCATCAGGAGATGATGAAATAAGTAATGTTTTACTGAAGAAAAGAGTCAATATATTTTAGAACCTATAACTTACATTCTGAATGAATCTTTCCCACAAAGCTGAAGGTTGGAATTGTTAGACCATTGTTTAAAAATAAGGGCGATCCACTTTTAGTCGAAAATCATAGACCAATTAGCTTATTTTCATCTTTTTCTAAATTGTTTGAAATTATCATGTGCAGAAGATTCGTACCATTCTTGAGTGCAAATAGAGTGATAACAAATAAGCAGCATGGATTCCAGAAGGGAAAATCTACCACAACTGCCATTTTCACTTTTATTGAGAGGATCCTTCATCATTTGGACAATTGTTATATTGCTCATGGTGGACCTGTCGAAGGCTTTTGACTGTGTGAACCATGAAATTTTTCTGAGCAAGTTATATAAAATGGGAATTTGCGGAGACTGGTTCACTTCTTATCTTTCAAACAGACTACAAACAGTTTGCATAAGGCATAATACAAAGTCATATTTCTCAGACGAGAACAAAATTGCTATGGGTGTACCACAGGGTAGCGTACTTGGTCCTATCTTGTTTATTCTATACATAAATGATGTCAAATATTTTGAGAGACTCAACTATTACCCTAACTTCATATGCCGATGATACCAACTTGCTTATTGTAGAAAAAGACTATGATCTATTGTGTGACAAAACTAATATGCCACAGAAAATATTTCAAACTGGTTTCAAAACAATGCACTAGTTCTGAATACATCCAAAACGAACTGTATTCTTTTCCGACATGGCAGAAATACTTCAGTGTTTCCAGACTCCATTAATCTTTATGAGAAACAAATACCATATGCCAACAAAACAAACTTTCTTGATATTACTATTGATGAAAACATGTGTTGGTCAGAACATGTAAAACAATTGTGTGGTAGACTTGGTAGAATTTGTTATGCACTCAAAGAACTAAAAAAGGTTGTAGATCCTGAAACTCTTAGAACAGTATACTTTGCACAATTCTACTCGGTTTTTTGGGGGGGTTCGCACGGTCAAGTTGTCTTCGCAGTTCAAAAAAGGATGATTAGAATTCTGGAAAATCTCAAAATAGGTGAATTGTGCAGAGGAAAATTCAAATATTTAAACTTGTTGACTTTACCAGGCATATTTTGTTTTCAAAAGTGAGCAGTTTTTCGATGATGTATTGTCGACTCGTTCTTATGATACAAGGCACAAAGATAATTTTACGTTCCCTCTACATGAGACCACTCTTCTTGAAAAAGGCAGTTTTTATAAGTGTATAGAATTTTATAACATGCTTCCTAGCAAAATGAAGGAGATGAAAAACCTCTCCAATTTCAGACGAACAATTAACAAATACTTAATCTGCTCGGAACCATATAAAATTGAGGATATAAACCAAAGAATTTTTGCCCAGTCCTAGTTTTAGATTCAGTTATAACGTTAGTTGATTGAACCATAGTTATAGTGTATGTCTCAATGTAAGCAATTTATTTCATGGTGCTGTAGGTTTTGCCGGGTTTTCCTAAAGTTTTGAAATGCAAATGCGTCACCTGGCTCAAAAGAAGTTGCCCCGGCGCACAATCAAATAATTGCAAATTCCACTTTTTGCTTTGTATTAATGTAATAGTTGTAAAGCACATTCCTGCATTAAGAAATTAGTGATGACTTACTATACAAATTGTAAAATTTGTCTCTGGTATAAAATAAAATTATATTCTATTCTATTCTGACTGCTTCCTAATATTTCTATGTAATCTGACTCAAATCGAGAAAAAATAGTATATATAACCAGCACACAAGGATATAGACAGTACTTACTTGAGTTTCAATCTTAATGACTTCGAAAAATAATAACTAAAATTTATTTTGTAAATCGATAAATGTTAAAATACAATGATGATGTTCTGTAGGGGAGGAGTTCTATCACCCCTTTCATGGTGCCTAGTAGTAAACGAGCTTCTTACAGAACTGAATGAGTCAGGACTGTATACACAAGCGTATGCAGATGACTTAGTCATGTTGGCTCAAGACCAACCGGTAAACCTGCTAGGAGAAAACATTATGATAGCTCTTGGCAGAGTAGAACAGTGGTGTTCTGCCGGGGGGCTGAGAGTCAACCCGGAAAAAGCGGACTTGGTACTCTTTACCAAGAAACGCAAAATAGGAACTCTTCCAGAGATACTAATCTCAGGAAGACAGCTTCCGTATAAAGCGTCGACCAAACACCTTGGAGTCATCATAGACTCCAAGCTGACCTGGAACGAACAGATTGAAAATCGAACCAAGAAGGCTACCTGCTCCTACTGGGCATGCAGAAGAGCCTTCGGCAACACGTGGGGCTTGACACCAAAAACCCTACACTGGATATACATGGCGATCATTCGCCCGATACTAACGTATTAATCCATCATTTGGTAGACCGGTACTACAAAGGGCAAGTCCAGGAATGAACTTGATAAAGTACAACGACTGGCTTGTCTAGGAATAACAGGTGCCATGAGGACCACGCCTACTAGAGCTCTAGAAGTTCTACTAGGACTACCACCTCTGCACCTTGTGATTGAGCATGAAGCCATGCGTGCTGCATACAGACTCAAAGGCCAATGGATCGGTACTGAGGCGGACCATGGACACTCAGCTATCTGGAACAGGGTAAAGGAAGGATGTCCAGTCCTATTAATGGAAAAAGACAGCACCCCGCCTGTTCTGGATTTTAGAAAAGGACCCAATATAACCATCCCCACAAGGGATGAATGGAAAGACAATGCGCCTGACAGACCCCCAAACCATGGATCAACCTGGTAGACAGATGGATCAAGATTTGGGGGAATGTCCGGCGCAGGGGTCTACGAAGAAGGAACAAAGAGAGAAATCTCAGTTCCTTTAGGCAAATATGCCTCAGTGTTCCAGGCTGAAGTATATACTCATCTGTGTCCAGGAAAATCTCGACAATAAAAGTCGATGGCCTACTGCCATCTACTCGGACAGCAAAGCTGCTATTATGGCGTTAGGCGGAAATAGGATTGTATCCAAACTGGTGTCAGAGTGTAGAAACGCCATAGAAAGTTTATCGAAAACAAGCAAAGTCAGCTCATATGGGTCCCGGGACACTCAGGAGTCCCTGGGAACGAGGATGCAGACAGATTAGCCAAGATAGGATCGGGAAAAACACCAGTTGGACCTGAACCCATCTTGGGAATACCCAGCAGCCTGACAATCTCAAATATGGAGGAACTGCTACAAAAGCAGTTCCTTAAAACATGGCAAGACGCGCATGGCATGAGGCAATCAAAGCTCCACATGAAGGAGCCAAGGAAAAAAATGTCTAAAGAGATCCTGTCACTTAACAGACGGGACATCAAGACTGTGACTGGGCTCCTAACGGGACATAATCACCTGAACAGGCACATGGAGCTCATCGGGATCATATATGATCCCCTATGTAGATGGTGCCTGGAAGATGACGAGACATCGTCGCACATCCTCACTGAGTGCCCAGCTTTGGTGCACCAGAGGGAGATCAACCTTGGGAGCATAATTCTGAACCCAGAGGACGTCAAGGAAATTCAGCTGAGGAAGTTGCTGAATTTTGTTAAAGAAATCGGCATGCCCAGCTGATTTTCTCAGAACAAGTAGGCGCACAAAGGGCCCAAATAGAGAGGCCTACGTGTACGGGGTTCTTCGGAACCAGCCCACCTTGTGCGAATGAACCTCAAAAGAGAGGAGCATGCAGGGTAAACAAAAATTCTTAATGCTCAAAAATGGTAATTTACAGCGATTTTTTATTTGTGAATTAGAGTTGTGGAGCTCATGAAGCTCTATCAAAAGATCTATAGTTTGTCAATATTAATATAAAAATGAAAGATTGAGATTTTTTTAAATTTTTCAACAGCTGCCATTTTGGAACTACTGAACCTATTTGGCCCATCTTATCCAAGGCACCGATGAAAAGTATTTTTGTGCCGAATTTCATTCCATTCGGTTGAAAAATGTGGCCTCCACTTTGTTAAAAAAATTGTTATATTCCATTTATATCCCATATATACAGGGTAAGTCAGAATAAGACCGACAAACTCCGATATAGATTCCTCACCTCATTTCGAGGTGAAAAGTTGCTATCAAAATAAAATGCATTCCCTCGGAGATACCCGGTGTCGAAAGTACGAAAAAAATTAAGATTATATTCCTTTTCTCTAAAATTCTTGAAGGAAAAAACTTGAAACTTGGTACACTAATCAAGGTTTATCAACGTGCTAATTTGAAGTTATACTTTTTTATTTTCGTAAACCAGTGGCGTAGTTACGATTGTATGTGGTCATATGTTCCTTCATATTTTCTTGGGACAAGTGAATGGACAAATGAGCGTTTGACATCAGTTCGGCTCATCGATACTCAACCTAAAAGTCATAACATTCCATGTGCCTAAAAAGTGGAGGTTTCCGAGATAATTGAGAGAAACTGAAGATATGTCCTTAGTAGAGACATAATTTCCTATGGGCAATAATTGCATAATGCTAATTTCTTATAACATATCGGTATGTGTCAATCTCCTGAACATTTTTTAATGTTGGGAGAATCGGAAACATACGGAAACGGATGAGTCAGAATCAGACCGATAACAAAAGTTTTCAGTGAATATTTGGGTAGGAGTGATCGAAAATCGTATCGTTGAACCATATCTTCTTCCTCCCCGTTTGAATGGGCAGAACTACCGAGTGTTTCTTGAACATGTTTTACCTGGGCTACTTGAAGACGTACCTCTATTGGTTCGTCAAAGAATGTGGTATCAATATGACGGAGCACTGGCCCATTTCCAACGAATCGTTTAACTTCACTAGACTTTTTTTTGTGGGGATACCTTAAATTCCTAGTGTATGAAACACCTGTAGAATCTGAGGAAGATTTAACGGACAGAATTTTAGCAGCATGCACATTAATACAGGATACACCAGGAATATTCCAAAGCTGGCAATACTCGATGATACGGAAATGCCAATTGTGTATTGAACAAAATGATGGTCCATTTGAACATTTGCTTTAATGCCTTGTTTGTTTCTATGTAGTGTACCCACTAAACCGTTTCTATCATTTAAGTACATATTAATACACAATAATTGTTTTTCTTCACCAAAAATATGTTGATTGGATAATATTTTCCTAGATAATTCAATCAGAAATGGTTTTGATAATGATACTCCAACATAAACTTCAACAAATTAAGGGTTTCAGTTTTTCGCAAAAATTATTTCAGACCTTAACTCTTATCTAAGTGGAGTATTATGAATTTGAGGTTGAGTTTGTTTGTCAGTTGTTCTGTCAGAACAATCATATATATTTTTTTATATTTAATATTGTACTATATTTATGAACTCAGAATTTTCTCCTCTTTCATTTGACATCTCACTCGATATGAGAGCAAAATAAAGACTCCCACTTTTTTTATGTAACATTCGCCATTTTGATTTTATTCGTATAAAATGTATCCTATGTTACCCGGACCATAATAACGAATCGATTGACACCTCATTTATCAAAATCGGATGAATAGTGGAACGGTGGAACATTCGTAAATACAACGATAGTAGAAGTGCACAAGGAGTGTATTGATAAAGTGTTTTGGATGACGGGGGTATCGGTGTTATTCCAAAAAAAACATATATTGTGTTTGTCTTATACAGATCTCCCAGTAGTAGCATACCACGATTTTTGCAATTGTTTGAAGATTGGTGCGAGGAAAATATCAGTGAAAGAAATTCTAAAATAATAATTTGTGGTGATATTAATCTGAATTGTTTAGAAACGAATACAAATACTATAAGACTAAAAAATTTTATGGGGGTCATGGGTTTTTCGAACATGGTTGATAAGATCACACATTTAACTGCTACAGGTAATAGATCAAGTTTTCCCGAATGCGGAATTAGATGTTTCGGTTTTCGATTCACCAAAAATAAGTACACACCGTAATTTAAGATTAAAATTAAAAAAGTTCTACCAAAAGACACAAAATAATTGAAAATTGAAACTAGTGGAAAAACATAGATTATGAACAAATTGAATCGAAACTACAACTGATGAGATGGAATTACCCTGAGAAGGATTTGAATCATAGATATGAACAATTATTGGCTAATATACTGTCAATTTTGAATGAAGTAGCTCCAAAGAAACAGGTCAAGATCTTTGGATATTACAAGGAATTCTGGAATGAGAACGTGAGACAAGCTACAAAAGAAAGGGATATGAGTTACAAAGAGTATAAAATCAATAAAACAAAGAATAATTGGGAGAAGTATAAACAAAAAAGAAATATAGCAGTAAAAACAATTAGAAAAGAATAAAAAACTATTTAGAAACAAAAATTGACTCAAAGAACAATCCTACTGAAATGTAGAAAACATTAATGACAATTAATTACCCAGAAAACAATATTACACCAATTGATATGGGCAATGGTGAAATAATTTCCGATATGGCCTGAACACATTTTATATCAAAAGTATAATACAGATTACTGATGGAATTACTCCCAATTTCTCACATAGCTTCGCTATAATGAAAAGAATAACTGAAAATAAATTGTCCAACTTCATTCTTTAATATGGTAAATTTAGAAAAAATTGTAAATTCTTGGAAAAATAAAAGTTGTCCATATGAAATTTGTGTAGAACTCCTAAAGAAGTGTTTTAGTGCCATTTCCAATCTATTGTTGAATATAATAAATAGTTCCTTAGAACGAGGTGAAGTACCAACTGAATTGAAATTATCTACGATTATACCTATACCTAAAATTCCAAATACAAACCAAGCTATTAACTTGAGACCAATAAATATAATTAATGCTACAGCCAAAGTATTGGAAAAGGCTGTATATGAACAGATAGTAGATTATTTGGAGAGCAATAAGGTACTATGCGACTATCAATCGGGTTTTCGTAACAAACATAGTTGTGAAACTGCATTACAATGTGTATTAGCAGATTGGAAGAAAAGCACAGAAAATGATCAGTGTACTATAGCAGTATTTCTAGAGCCTCAAAGGGTGTTCGAAACTGTAGATGGAGACAGGCTCATTAAAAAAAAATTAAAGCGTTGGTATTGAAGGAATGGCATTAAAGTGGATGATGGATTACCTAAGCAATAGGCAGCAGAGGCTAAACTGAGTGAAGTTTATTCAGATAGAATGCAAAATGATATAGGTGTGCCCCAAGGATCTATTTTGGGACCATTGTTATTCCTCATATATTTGAATGATATTATTACCATAGCACAAGAATGTAAAATTCATTTATTTGCCAACGACACCCTTCTGTACTTTAGTAGTAAATATGTAAAAAAATGTGCTGATATTATGAACACTGCTCTTGAAAGGGTTTATAAATATTGTTGTTCAAATTTATTGAAAGTGAACGTGAATAAAACAAAATGGATGATATTAGGAAAACATAAAAACCATAATAAAAACATACATATACGATTGAATGACAGGGATATAGAAAATATATTCGTTTATCTTGGAATAACTATTGACATTCAATTGAAATCCAAAGAACATGCTAACCAGGTTATCAAAACAGTAGCTTACAAAGTTAACTACTTAAGAAGATGTTCTCCGTATCTCAGCCATTGGTCTAAATTAATAATATACAACACTATAATACTACCACATTTTAATTATTGTTCGACAATTTTGTATTCTCTTAATCAAAATGGAACAAGTAGACTCCAAAAGATGCAGAATCGTGCTATGCGAATAATTCTACAATTCTCGAGAACAACACGAATAGCACATATGCTCCAGACCCTTCAATGGCTTCCAGTGAAGAAACTCCTTGAGTTTGCAACACTGATTTTCATTTTTAAAGTCAAAATTGGACATTTACCTAATATCTCCAGAATAAAATAACATATGTTAATGAAACACATGATTATAATACGAGGAAAAAAAAACAATATGAAAGTTGAAAGAAAAAATAGTACATATAATTCACAAAAAAATAGATAATTTTAATGAGCTTTCTCAAGAAATTCAAGATAGTGTTTCAATAAATACATTTAAAAGAAGCTTGAAGGACTACCTATTGAAAACATTGTATATTAGTATTTTATTATTATGTATGTATTTCTATGTATGTATGTAAGTTTAATGGATTTTATTTTATTTATAGTTGACCATTTTGTATGTGTATTTTTAACTAAACTGACCTTTTGTAAATGAATTAGTTTCAACTAAATACAGAGAAATATACATAGACTGCTAAAATAATTAGCCTTCCATTTCGGCTGTGCTGTAGTTGGGTAAAAAGAAAGCAGTATGAAATATTCACTTTACCAGTAAGATTATCTATGAAATATTTGATTCGCTAAAAATATTTCAGGAATAATCCTCAAATGTTCCCAAAATAATGAAATTATTATTTGAATTTTCACAAATTGATAAATGGAAAAAGGTCATCCAGATCTAAGATGAAAAATATTTCTGTAAATTAATAAAGTTTCTATAAAGCAGGTGGTAAGTCGGATTGAGGGAATACCTGCAATTAGCATGAGAATGAAGTACTGAATAGAAAGATATATTTACTAAAAGTTTTGCCAAATCCATGCCGACATTGCAGGTTGTAATCCTTCAGAAAACTTCATAACTTTGTGACCAAAACCTTCCATGGAAGAGATGAAGAGTAATATATATTTTCCATATTCTTTTTTCAAATCAGCTCACAAATTTTCGGAATGATTTTTATAACCTTACTTTTAGCAAAGAAATAGACAATTTGTTGAAATGTTTTCGCAGTTTGCCAATATTTTCCAGAAAGATGCAATCAGTATGAAAACTTCTAAAACATACTTTGCACAAGAAAATATAAGTATTATTTTTGTTTTCACAAATGAGACAAAATCGTTGTTGATCAATTCTTTAATAAAATTTACCTCCGATTATTCTAATTTTTCCAGAAATTGTGGTGCTGTGGAACGAAATATTATCCCCAGATCGATGAAAGAGAACGTATTCTGATGGAAATTGACAATAGCTGAAACCCAATGATTTCAATAATAATTAGAATAATGACTTTTGAGTTTTCAGATATCTCCAGAAAGTCGTCTGATAAAATATGGCAGAAGTTTCATTGGTATTCAGTAATTTGATATATTGAAACCATCAGTATGCCATACTGATGCATTCCTTTCTAGTTGAGGCTCGTTCATGGGGAATATATGGTGGTTGTTTATAACCACTTCATAACCCAAGCAGCATTATAGTGGCGGAAACTGATAATGCAACTTCGACTCTGTGGTTATCACATAATCACCACTAAAATCTACCACTATACAGTAAGAATAACTGAAATTGTATATGTGTATGGTTGTAGTAACGTAATTCCCATCTATGGTAGCCACTCCTCAGTTCTATAACTTATTAGTGTTATTTGAGGTGTCTGAAACATTATGGCCACTGAGCAAATCACTTTAAAGGTTTTTAAACTTAAAAGTGGAACATAACCGTTGCGGTAACCATCCTGTACCACTTAAATATCACTTAGAAGTCACAGTCAAGTTCAAGAGAGTATGATAGTTTCGGTGACGTTTTGGTAACTTCCATAAAACCTTCAATGTGGCAGGCACTTGATTGTGATATGTGGTGATGGTTGCCACGTTCTTGCTATCTCCATAAGTGATAACAACAGTTGGCATTTAATAAAAGTCACTACAAATTTCAATAACATTCAAAATTCACCATTCCGCGTGATAACGAAAGCTAACCTAAGTTTTCTCAAATTATTTTATTGTGGCTTACAAAAAGTTTGTTTAACCTGTTATGTGAAACATTAATGATTTTATTCAATATAAAATGGGTTATGCGTTTTCAATAGACAATTTTCCTTGATTTTAAAGTGACCGTGGATTAGCTGGTGCGATGACGAAAACTAACCTAACTTTTCTCAAATTATTTTATTGTGGCTTACAAAAAGTTCGTTTTACCTATTACGTGAAACGTGAATGATATTCATTCAAAATAAAATGGGTTATGCGTTTTCACGAGACCATTTTTCTTGATTTTGTATAAAAAGGTTAATTTAAATAGATCGTATCTCTGACTTGTGCTACTGCTTAATATTTATAGTTCAATTGTTAATTCTGTTTGCATAAATTCCATCATTTTCGTTACTTGTTAATTGATAATTATTGATTGGAGCTGCATAAATCTACTAATATACTTGCTACATGTCCTTTTTTAACAATTAATGAACATGTACCCGCAATTTCGAGGTTAACACTTTGAAGTGGCAGGTTATAATAGCCCGAAGTGTTCGCCCCTTTCAACGATATAAGACCTATTGTAATTTTTTTGTTATAACTTTGAAGTGGATAGTCATGGGCTTGCGACGTGACTGCCACTTTCCAGTGGTGGAAAAGTTAATAATTTAGTTCCACTGGGCACTTTATGATGGGAGGAGCTTTAGAGTGGTATATTTACACTTTCTGCCACTTTAAATTATATTCTCCAAAAGACGCCATATTTACAGAAATATGCTGGGTCGCCATTATTAGAGAAATGATCGAAATATTCAATAAAGATTTATTTGTCAACAGCACTGCATCAAACGTAGTAATTTGTTACGTAAGTATTTGTTTCAACTAACCAAGATTGATAAAACAATGTTTGAGGGATTTAAGTACATAATTTCAGAGGCGAGTTATTTCCAAAATTATAAAGTTTTCCTTAAATAAAGTGTATTCAGATGGCGCGCGCTCACAATCGAGCTACAACACCCATATTTCACATAAAACTTTCAATCGTTTTAATTTTATCCCTATCAGAAGTATCCAAATCCAATTTACTTACTTACGCGTTTGTATGTTGATATGTTATATATTTCAAAAGTTGATCGAGTGTTAGAAATGAAATGAATCAGGCAAAATGGAAGAATGAGGAACATTTATCACAAAAATATGTTGCTGAACAGAGATCGAGCTACATATTATTTACACAAACGCAGTCAGTTGTTTAACGTGTTTAGTGTCGGCCACTACATATCCACGTTTTGGCCAGGTGACCACAACGTGATTGGAATGTGGCTATCTGAGATCCAGGAACGTAGCAGCTACCATTTTGGTAGCCGCCGCGTGATAGAACCGTGTATTTTTAGTGGCAGTGGTTGTGGCCAAACACTTCAAAAATTTCCAGAATCGTGGCCGCTACGTTCCGTCCACTTAAAATGCTACTTGGGAGTTCACTTCAAAGTCGTGCCTAGCTGGCATAATATCTGATGGCTGTACCTGGATTCTAGGGGAATATTTTTCAGAATCTTCAGATGTCTAATAAGATTTCCAGCCTTCAAGTTTGATGCCTGGTGTAGTCTGGAGGCACTTTTTGCCGCTTCTTTCATTACCAAGTGCAGTGGCGGAAGATTCAGCATTACCTCTAATGCTGCAGTGGGGCACGTTAATATTGCCCCTGTGATTCCCAAACAGGCCAACCGCTGCACTTTCTGCAGCTTGATTTGTGCTGAGTGCTGTTGAGTTTTTGGCCACCATACTAATGAGGTATAGGTGACATTGGTGTGATAATCGTTTGATATACCCCATGTCTTTCCAAAAACTCTACGGCACGTCCAGGTTGCTGCTGTAGCCTTGGAGAGAATGTTCCTAATATGACTGTTCCATGTTAGTCTCTGGTCTATGATGACGCCCAGGTATTTGACTTCATTGGAAAAAGTTAGCTGAGTTCCATTCAGGGTTGGGGCTTTCAGTTATTTGTTCTTACACCTCTTTGTGAATGGAACCAGCACTGTTTTGCAAGGATTTACACCTAGTCCCTCCTTTGCGCACCAGCTTCTGATTATATTTATTTATTTATTTATTCAACGGGTAGTCCCAATTACAATTTGTTGTATATAAAGATAAAAAAAATTAAAATCCTAAACTAGACTAAAGATAATTAATACATAATACAATACTAATACTAATAATAATATAAAACACAATACAAGTCCACCAAAGTGGTAAAATACAATACAATATAGTGGTAAAATATATAAAAATACAAAGCTATATAATAATAATGGAATGAAATAATAATCATGAAAGGAAGTGTTTCAGGAAATAATGCGACTCAATTCGATTTTAATGGTGTTTGTGGAGCTGCTAAAGACATCAACCTGTTGATACTTATTTCCATTTCTGAGCATTCGGGTGAGAGGAGAGAAAAAACCATAATTTGTGGAGTGAAACGGTATTTTAAATATTTCAGTACTAACTCTGGTCTGTCTACTAACATTAATGGTAATTAAAGACAAAATCTCCTCACAGTTGATGCTGCCAGATAGTATTTTGTTTAAAAAACATACATCTATAATAATTCTTCTATTCTCTAAAGATAATAGGTTCATCTGTTCTCTAATGTTGTTGTATGA
Source organism: Gonioctena quinquepunctata (assembly GCA_018342105.1). NCBI lineage: Eukaryota > Metazoa > Arthropoda > Insecta > Coleoptera > Chrysomelidae > Gonioctena > Gonioctena quinquepunctata. The sequence continues at coordinate 89,448 of JAFIRS010003046.1, read as the reverse complement.
ATATTCTCCCCTTCTTAGACCTAGCTTGTATGCACAAATCCTAAGGAAAGTATTTTGTACAGCTTCAATTTGTTTTATGTGTAACTCATAATATGGGCACCAGATTATTGAAGCATACTCCAATAATGATCTCACCAATGAACAATATAATAACTTGAGAGTGTTCAAACTGAAGTCCTTACATGATCTATTAATGAAGCCTAACATCTTGAGTGATTTAGATATAATATACTCATTATGTGAACTAAAGTTCAATTCACTATCAAACATGATGCCTAAGTCCTTTGATACTGATCTCCTATTAATTGTTATATTATTGATGCTGTAGTCATGTAGAACAGGGTGATTAATTCTAGAGTATGTTTGGCTATAACATTTAGATATATTCAAGTCCATGTGATTATTACCACTCCATTCATAAAATTGTGACAAATCCTCTTGTAAGAGCGAGGCATCGTTTATGGAAGAGATTGATTTAAATATTTTTACGTCATCAGCAAAAATGAGTACCTCACTATGTTTTATAATTGTAACAAGGTCATTAATGAATAGGTTGAATAACAAAGGTCCACAGTGGGATCCTTGAGGAACACCTGAAGATACAGGGATTGTGATTGATACACAGCCTCCTATTTTCACTATATGGCTTCTACCAGATAAGAAACTGTATCCACTGCAAAATTGGTCCATAAAAACCCAGTGAAGACAGTTTGGCAATGAGCAACTCTTGGTTGACCCTGTCAAAGGCTTTAGAATAATCTGTATAGATAGAGTCTACCTGTAATCTTTTCTCCATAGCACTTAAGATATAATTTTCATGAACGAGTAGGTTCGACACAGTTGATTTATTAGCCACAAATCCATGTTGCTGTGGAGATATTATACTTTTGCTTTGCCAAGTCATATGCCTGTTTACTAAAAAGTCAAAAAGTTTGGGTATTTCTGATTGGGAGCAAACGGCTCTATAATTGCCGATATCATCTCTTGCCCCTGATTTATGTATGGGTTTCAGAAAGCTTCGTTTCCAAAAATCTGGGAAAATACCAGAACTAAGAGATAGATTAAAAAGTTGAGTAAGAGGAGTTGCTAGGGTATAAATACAACTCTTTAAGAAAATTGATGGAACATTATCTGGACCAGAGGAAAACTTGGAGGGTATAAAGTTGACTCTGTCAATTACTTCTACGACGCTGATCTCAACATTACCGAAGTTTATACATTCATCGAATGCATAATTAGGAGTATGTACATTATCATGAGAAGTGAATGCAGAGGAAAAATGCTTTGCAAAAAGATTAACAACCCCGTCTAGAGAGTTTTTATATTGGTTCTGTAAGTGCATTTTGTCTGGAAGATCATAATTTTTTCGCTTATCATTGACAAATCTCCAGAATGATTTTGGATTCAAATTTATATTGTTTTCCATATTGGTAATATAACGTTTGTAGCAATAATCACTAACTTGTTTACATTGATTGCGAACGTCTGAAAAAACTCTGTAATCATCAAAATCACCAGATTGTTTGAACCGTTTGTGAAGTTTTGTTTTATCTTTTACAAGATGTATCAATTCTGGGCTGAACCAAGTAGGGAAGTGTGAAGTTTTGTATAACTTCACAGGAACAAAGAGGTTTATTGCATCATAAATTAAATTGTAAAGCGTGTTAGTGGTTTCATTAACGTCTAGGTGACACTGCTGATTCCAATCGAAGTTTGCGAAAAAATTGTTGATTGCCAGGTAATCTGCATTTTTAAAGTCATGGTAATATTCTCGGTAGTGGAGTTTTTTTCCTTCATTGACACTACAACTAATAGCAATAGGTTCGTGATGAATACTACTTGGAAATAATATGTCATCTGCTTTCGATACCTCTAAATGAAAGATATTTGAAAATACCAAATCCAAGAGTCTATTTCTACTATTTCTTATGAAGTTGCTTTGAAACATATGTAAATACCCAAAAGGCTGTCTGCATGCGATTGGATAGTATCCCATCATGTTTGCCCCTAATAGTGACGACCAGGTCATCGACGTAACCTTGAGTCGTGATTCCAGATTCATGTAGCTTCACTATCAGATTATCCACGGTCAGTAACCATAGCAAAGGCGATATAACCCCGCCCTGGGGACACCATTTTTTCGCTGTCATTCTGACCATTTTCTCTCCGAGAGCAGCTACAGTGTGATGTTTATATTCCTTTCCACAAGCGATCTGATGATGAAGTCATGTGAGGTGTTATCGAAAGCACCCTCTATATCTATGAATGCACATAGAGCCATTTCTTTGGTCAAGTATGTCTTTTCAATGCTTTCAACTAAGCATTGTAGATCATTAATCTTTGATTTTCCTGCTTGATAGGCGAACTGTTTTTTGTGAAGTGGTCTGTCCAAAAGGATTTCACTTCTTATATAACACTATAATTTTCTCCATTGTTTTCAGGAGAAAGGAGGAGAGACTGGTGGGGCGATAAGACTTTGGTTCGTCAGCTGGACGTCTCCCAGTCTTTGGTATGAACACCACTGCAGCCTCCATAGTTTCCATACTCTTAACATTCTTTATAGTAGTCCTTTTTATTGATAAAAATCGAGACGAGTTGAAGTAAGGATTTCATGTAGATGAGCCTCGTTTTTCCAAGATGATGTTGCTGGTTCCATGGTGGTGATTTTTTTATTATTGTTTTTTTTTTTATCGAAGAAATCATGAAACCTTCATCATCCGTCAAGTCATATTTAGTTTTTCTGTGTCGTTCTGAATTTGAGTTGAAACCCCACCCCAAGCTGTATTACTCGCATCGCATTGAATACCAAACTCTAATGAAAAATCAGGGGCTGTTAGAAGTGGTGAAGAAACGAATTTCTGTTTGATTTCTCAAAGAAGCTTCTTCAGCTTTCTCATTCCAAACTAATATTAGTACTAAAATGAGGGTTAAAATGTCTATACTAAGAACACATTCAGGGTATGTTCCTTATCCTCTCGGATCCACAACAAAACCTAAATATTGTAAAGATTATCTGAAAAATTTGCATTTTTCAAAATTTCTTGTTAAATTGGCATCATGTAAAGATGAACTACACAACACCATATCATCTAAATAAACGAATACTTTTTATTGTAATTCAGAATCTTTGGGTCAAAGCTGCAGAGTTCGACAAACGAAACGGAAGTCAATCAAAATGAATTAACCCCCTCCTGGAATAGAAAAGGCGTTTTTTTCCTTACCCGTTTCATCCAGAATGATCTGTCAGAATTCTGATTTCAAATCTATTGTAAAAAATTAGTATTACTCAACATACTGAGAACATCATCTATTGATGGAAGTGCATAGAATCTTTCTTTGTTATCTCATTAAAAGATCTACCATAGAAACAAAACCTCAATTCACCATTAGCTTTCTTTACTTACAAAACTGAAAAATGCCTAGGACTGAGAGAGGGTTTTACAATTCCCAACTCAAGCATTTTATCAAATTCTCTGTTGAGATGTTCTAACATTTATTTATTTCTTTATTTAATGTCAGCCTACTTTTGCGACCAGGGATAAACACTGACGCCAGTGAACACACTTCCCCCAACCAGAAATTTTGCAGAATCCTCTGGTGTTCCCAACCAGAGGTAAAGATCTCTTAAGAGCTCAACATCCATGAACTAGGGACCGCCATCTTAACATGCCCTCCGAAGGACGGTATATCTATCATCATATCTCGTACTCATTGAATAAAGTCTCCAGCTGTGAATATGCTACTGCGCTGCAGTTATTCGGTTTATTTTAATGCAAGTCTTCCCTGGCAGGTGGTCAAAGTACTAAGCGCGCACATTGCTGCTACTGATATCTGTAACATACAAGACTCCTGTCAACCTGACCCGCAGGCCGGTGCCTCATGTTCTAACATATATGCGGGGACATTCTGTATTGCTTCTTTATGATAAGCCTGAGCTGTTATTTTATCAGTAAATCCTAACCGGTCTTCAGAAGAAATGGATTGGAATAAATTGATGACCTTTTTCATTTCTTTTTCTTGTTGTTCTGTGAGAATTTTACATGGATCTACATTTGAATCATGTTTTCCTGGAACTCTTGATAAAACATTTGTATTTTTTTCAATTTTATTATTTCCTATTCACGTGATTTCAAGAAGACATTTTCTTGACAGAAATTCTTACCCACGACATGATGAAATATTCTGATAAACTCAAATTAATTACTGAATTCTTTTCGGCAGACATAATAATACTAATGGACAGAAGTATACTTGGATGAAGTCCTAAAGTGAAGAATCAGAGGATCCTTCGAACTTTGGAAATAATAGGATTATTTATATTTCAAATGGCATGTCAGAATCTGATAAGTTTGCGTTCTAAAATAATATGTTTCATATTGCTGTTATTTCATATTACTGTGAAGATAAGTGAAATTGAACGTTTTGAGAAATGCAAACGTTATATTGACAAAACACGCTCTAACTACTCGCACCTTTACTAAGAGCTTATCCGATATACCTTTTGTTGTCCAAATTTCTTGAATTTTCCAATTTCCAGGCAACTTTCTTAATTTTTTTTAACTTTCCTTATCAACCATCCTCGGGCTATTACAAACATAAAAAAATAGCCAAATTGGTCCAGCCGTACTCACGTTTTGCACTTACAAAGAATCGAGACGTGTGATTCAAGAGGGAAAAGAATGAGTGCATAAACTGCAAGAAAAAAGTTGTATAAAGGAAAAAATTCCAGTTTTTCCGTGTTACTCTACTCTGTTTACTACTGCAGTGAATGTGCTGGTTTATCTGCATCCAAAATAAAATGCACAAAATGAGTGGATAATGACCTTTCGTAGGATCAACTGTTGAGGAATGATTTAGAATTTTTTGCAAGGATAAAGATGGAGTTTATCCTTGGACTAAAGGTGCAAAAAATTCTAAATCATTCCTCAACTGTTGATCCTACGACAAAAATATCTCATACAAATTGCCATTTTTTGTATGAACACTTCTTTTGTAAGTCTGATGTGTAACGAGTTACAGCGGCTGGAACGTGAACATTCTTCCAAAAAATCATCCAACTCAATCTTTTCACAATAACATTATATAGCAAAATCTTCTTCGAATGGAAGTGATTTTTCTTGTTGCGTATACATTTTTTTACTGCCCCTGTAGCATGAATTTATACAAAGTATTATTAATATTAGTGGATTTTTCGAATTTTTTCCATGGGTTTTGTAACAGCCACTTCACAGAGCAGGTATAGTATAGACTGTCCCTCATATATGTGTTACGAAAAATCGCTATTTCTCAATTTTCGGACACCCAGGTAACATTGAAAAATCTCCAGGCATTTATTGCATTCATCTAGGCGAATAAATAGGTTCCATGGATATTGTATATGTTCCACAAGACACGAACAAATGGTTTTTTTTCGATTCCAAATTCACGTGGTAGAATGTCTCCAAATATCAAACTTATTCCTTGTTTGCAATTGACCAATTTAAATATATTCATTTCAGCATGTACTTATCTCAAAGTTTGTTCGGATTATTGAAATACCGAGGGTTATTACTAGATTCCCAATACTCAATTGCTTCTCTTGTAAAACAAATTATCTATTGAGTGTTTCTTAACGAGTACTCAATGGATAACCAATTTTCAATTATGTGAATCATCAACTGATACTCAGGCTTTTATGAGTTTCTAGGTGCAAAAGACGCATATAAAAGTGGGCAATTTTTCCTTTCAGCGGTGTTAATAACCTATTCTCATTTCAGCAGTGTCGTTACATATTTTTAATTTTTTAAGTTACTTTTTGCAAGGACTGCAGGCAAAAAAAAATTAACTCAATGCTTCATTGGGATCTTCAAAGATCAGAATGCCAAACCAGAAGATCGCAGAGGCTAGAGTCCGCTTTCTCGTTGCTTTGTATGGTGGCAACATGGAAGAGGAAATCTTGAAAGAAGTCCGCTACCAACGTTTCACAAAATCGAAAATGAAAATTAAATTCCACCTAGCTTTTTTACCACCAAAGAAGGACGCTGTACGGTACCATGTATTTAGGACCTACCACGGAACCAATGCGCTTACACAGTAACAATGTCAGAGAAACCTGCCACAGGTACCTTATTGAATGTAATTTCATGCAATTGCAAAAAGAGATGCGGTGGAGCATGTGGCTGTAGAAAAATTGAAGTGCTATATTGTATACGGATTCTGCAATGGTGAGTCATGTGAGAATGCACCAGAGGTCATCATCGAGAGCGACGACGAAGATGAGGCAGTGACATGGATGGATGCCCAGATTCTCAGTGAAGAAAATGGGTTACAGGATAAAAAAAAGAGGTTTATTGTAAAGCCCCAATTACAGGACAGCAATATATAATAGTTACAGTTTGTGGTTGTGAGCAATATATAATAGTTACAATTTGTGGTTGGGAGCTATAGCTAGGATTAGGAATTTAAAAATACATACAGTGTAATTATGTGATAATAAACAAAAAAGAAAAAAAAAAGAGAAAGAGATAATAATGTGTATAAATGGCTAAGGGTGAATTATAATAGTAATAATAATGTGTGTTCTTTCATTTTAATGTGTCTGTATTTGTTTATATACAATTTTAAAGTTTTTAATGTGTAATTTGTGCCAATGTGTTTTTATGAGCAGGAAAAACTTAGTTTTAAAGATGGGTCATAGATATGTTCTCTGTTTCAATCTATAAGTGAATATTGTCATTTCAGCTTTAAAAAAGGAATAAATTAATTCCGAAACGTCAGCGATAAAAAAATAGTTTTACTCCCTGGTCCTAATTCCCGTTAAATCCAACCATATAAATAATAATAATATATTATGTACTTAACTAAGAAATAACAATATAAATACAAATTTTCAGTGTACTTCACTCACTTTTTTTGTTAAATAGAATTTGCTTTATTCTTGTTCTGAAAGTATTTATAGGTTGGTTGAATAAATCGGTGATTTGGCAGAAACATTTATTCTAGGTGAATGAAGGTAGAAACAATTTCTGGAAATTTGTGAAAATTTAACTGTGATAATAGCCCGACAGTCTATCTGATAGTTTATAAGTTTGTAGACAAATATACATGAGCATTGAGTGATAGGAGGTTGAATCTGTTGAGTAGAGTGTCATTGTCGATACCTTGCTCAGGATATTGTCCGTTCAATTTGTATGCCATATATTTCATGAAGGCACGTTGTACAGACTCGAGTTGTTGAACTTGAGTTTCGTAATATGGAGTCCAGATCAGGCATCGATATTCAAGACGTGTTCGTACATATGATGTATATAAAGAGAGGTAGCATTGTTTGTTTGTGAAGTCCCTGCAATTTCTATAGATGAAGCCGAGCATTTGGTGCCGATGATGTAATTTTGTTGAGGTGAAAGGAAAAGTTTAGTTTGTCAAATTCAATTCCGAGATCCTTTATTTGGTAGTTATACTCCGGTTGAATGTTGTTTACTGGGTAATTGGATTGAATTAGATTATTTTTGAGTGTGAATGTTGCAAATTTGCATTTTTGAATATTGAGGCATAATTTATTGTGTAGACACCATTCAGGCAAGGAGTCAATGTCGCTTCGAAAGAAGGTACAGTCTTCTGGCTTTTTAATTAATTTGAAGAGTATAAGGCCATCCGCAAAGAGAAGCAAACTGCTGCATATTTTGTCGCATATATCATTGATAAAGAGTGAAAATAAGAGTGGTACAAGATTGCCTCCTTGTGGAGCTCCGCTGGAAGTGCTGAATTCATACGATTTATATCCCACCCATAGAACACACGACATCCATTGGACGTCCATTTTAGGTCCATCTCAAGTCCAAACGTCCATAGACATTGAATGGATGTTCATTGTACGTATGAACATGGCCGTCCATTGGATGTTAAGAATGTTCGTCCATTGGATGTTAAAAATGTTCGTCCATTGTACATTCATTCAATGTCCAAAAATATTTATATAATTTTCAGTTTGATCCCTGAGAATCTTATTTTTATTTCAAATTAAACTGAAATTCTTAAGTATCTTCATTCAAAAATTTCAACCGTGATGGAATATTTTATTGGGCCAGTTTATGTACATTTCTGGATATTCATTGTACATTCAAAATTAACATCCATTATACGTCCCATTCAAATACAATCAATAATTTCTTTTATAATAAACAATATATGAACAAATAAATTGTCACATATTAATTGATTATCATTATGGGTACGTCTAAATTCAACAATACTTTAACCACTGTATTCTTTTCGGTACCAAAAAACGTTATTTTTCCGGTTGATATTTTTTCTTGTCGCCTATGAAATATTTTTGAAATTCGCGGGCAATTTTTTTGGGTCGTTGCGAGCGCCGCGAACGTTTAGTGGAACGTGCCTTTAGTGTTGTTGAGAAATGTGAGGTTAATGCTTCCGCGTCTTTGCTCTCCATTTATGACTCCGTTTCCTTCGTTCATCGATGGTAATAAATAAGTATACTTTTCATTACTGATTGATATGGTTTCTAGAAAACTTTCGAATAAATATTATAAGATAGTGTGACTGATGCATGGTGGTGAATCTAATTCAGATAAAAATGAGTGTGCTGCAGGTTTCAACAGAAATGCAACCTATCTGAAGATATCTTGGAAGCAAGAAATAAAACAAAAGTGGCTGAATACAGCAGTGATCTGAATGATGATGATCCTTAGTCTAGAAAATATAGAAAGAAGAAGGGTGTATTTTCTTCAGAAGAAAGTGAGGCCGATGAAGCAAATGAAAATTACCTCTACTCCCCCATTCAAGCCTACAATGAAAAAAGGATTGAGTCCCTCTCATGTGTCTCCTGTCAATACTGAAGCAAATGGCAAATTACCTCCATTCAAGCCTACAATAAAAACAGGATTGAATCCCTCTCAAGTGTCTCCTGCAATAGTGAAATAAATGAAGGTTATAATTTTCCAAGTAGTCTTGAGTAATAATCATATATAACAAACTCAAACTTGGCAAATCTTTCCTGTACGTACTCTTTGAAGCAAAGTTTTATTCCTTTATGTTGATTATTCATTTTTCAGTCAAATTAGATGTCAAAAACAGGATGACGGAACACATATGAGTTAATGAAAAGGTGTTCATCCTGAGCAAAGGTCTCGCATCTCAATATAGTTACCACGTCCAAAATGAAACAATCATTCAAGGATTTAAAAATGGCCGACTTCCTGATCAGTGGGTGGAACAAAAGATATATTGTTGATTATTATTGGATATATACATACAGGTGCTGTAGTACAGGTAAATGAAAAAACGAACAAAAAAGAAATAGAGGAGGCAAATATGAAATGGTTAAGGAGAGCAAATGAAAGGAAATGAATCGTTCTCAGAATATTTTTATTTATTTATACTTTTGACCAGTGTTGTTATTCTTTTGTTTTATTATAATTTTTTTTAGAGAATCTACTGTTATTTAATGAATTCCTTTGGTGGATGATGTGTAAACAGTTAGTTTTTGAAAGTGTCGTCAATTTTTATATGTGCAAGATATAAAAGAATGAAACTAGAGAGTTCTAGTAGCTCAATTTTGGTTGTATCAATTTTTAGTTGGATTTCAACCCTTAAAATATGTGAGGAAACAAATTTTATTAAAATCTATTTATGGAATTGTATCGAGAAAATTGTTCATAAGTTTGATAGGTTCAAGATAAACAACTTCTGTTACAATTTTTTTCTGAAAGTGTTAGTTTTTGGAATATAAATTATAATTTTGAATTGGAAAATGTATATTTTCAAAATTATTGATTTTACGAAAAATTAGTTATCAAAGAATATTTATCCTGATATACCATGCTCGTAAACATTTTAATTAAGATCCAGAACACTGAGGAATTTTGGGTTCTAACAGTCAAATGTCAACTTTATGATATGAAATGTAATTTATACAGGGTGTTGAAATATTGGGCAATACTTTTGCTAACATATGGTATAGGTAAAAAAAAAACACTTGTTACCTATTCCCTTTCGAATATTGTATCACCGAGATTTTTGTATTAACTTCATCGGGAAGTCTTTGTATTCAAGTAGATATAATGTCTAAAAGGGGCACACTACAAGAACAATGTATGTATGAGAACTTGTGTTAGTTTTACCTTTACAATATGTTTTCAAAGTATTGCCCATTATTTACAAGACACCTTGTATAATCTGTATCCTCTGCATTCATTTTGGATATACAATAGATGTACATTGGACGACCACAGTGGTTGTTATTTGGATATGTTCTGGACATCCATTTTACCAAATATGGACATACAATGGAGGCCCAAAATACGCACAATGTACATCCATTGGACGTTATCTGGGCTTTAATTGTACGTCCAAAGTGGTGTCCTGGCCCTCCATTGAACGTGCATTGAATGTACATTGGACTAATTCTGGACATCCAGTGGATGTCTTGAACTTCCATATTCAACGTCCATTATTCATCCATTGTACGTACATGTGCTGTGTGGGCAGATAATTGTTTATTTTTATTCATAGTTATAACAAGTTTCAATTTATAAAGGTCAGTATCATGAAGTACAAATGTATCATTTATTCTATAGCGTTCCATTTTGTTAATTGGAATCTAATACAGGTCCAAAGTTATCACGAATTTTTTCTGCAATTGTACAAAAATGATTATTTAAGATATTTGGAGAAATAGGAATTTCATGTCTTCTGGAATTACTCCCTCTAAGGTCAATAACTATTCTCCAGGTTTCTTTTGATTTATTCTCTGCTTTAATAATTTTAATCTTATAAGGGTTTTCTTTGGCTTGTTTAATTAATTTTCTATAAATTGAACGCTCATTCCTAAAATAATCATGGAAGTGAACATTGACAGTAATTTTTCTTCTGAAATGTAAACTGCATAAATTTCTTGATATTTTTAAACCTTTTGTGAGTCATTGCTTTTCACACGCTTTATATTAGCTTCACTTGTATGTTTGTTTGTTTGTAACCGACTCCTTTGGGCGCGATTTTGACCCACTTTAAACGGTCAGATTTCATTCAAACTTTGTGGATTTATCGAGGACCGATGACAATACACTAATTTGAAAAAAATAATAAAAATAATAGTTTAAAAAAAAACGCTTTTATAAATAAACCAAACTAAAAAGTAGGAAATAAATAATAGTTTAAAAAAACAAAAAACACGCTTTTATAGAAAACCAAACTGAAAAATAGAAAATAAGAAAAATTTTTATTTTATTAAAAAAAAAGCGTGGGGTGCATGGTATCGCCTCGGCCAACAATTACCTGTGATCTGAGATATTTCTTACATTACTGCCCTAGGTGTGTAGTGTACTATATAATTATTGATACCATGCACCCTACGCTTTTTTTAAAATAAAATAAGTTGTTTTCTTATTTTCTATTTTTTAGTTTGGTTTTCTATAAAAGCGTGTTTTTTAGTTTCTTTTAAACTATTTTTTGTTTTATTCTTCATTAATATCATTGAAAACGACTAAAAGACGGTTGTAATATTCAGAGAATTGGTCACTTGGACCTAAGAGTCGGATACTTTCCCAATTTATATTTGAACACTTCAGATAGAACCTCTCATAGTTTTTTTTATTGTAGTAGAATTATACTTTGATAGGATAGGGGCCAAATATTGTGAGTCCAGTGGATTTCGGAGCTTAACCAATTTTTTTTAAATTGCAATGTTTGTATGTATATATGTATTATGTATGTTATATCCAAATTCGACAATAGCCCTTAGTCCACAACTCCGCAATACAATTACGCAGTTGGGTCACCTTCCTCGTATTAACCTTCGGATCCCACAAGCTAAGCAGGAGATAAGATGTTTACTCCAGAATGCCGGCACCAACCAGAAGACCTTCGAGTCAGCATCTAGAAATCTATAAAGCCAGGAGACTTCGACTTCAGAGCCGATTCTTATCCACACTTCTATTCCGAGTCAGACAGACTTCAGTTCACTTGTTTATATTGAATATATTGAAAATATCAATTATTGTTATATCAGTGTAATATTGTAATAATAAAAATATTTTTTTTTAAACACAAACGCAGAAGCTACGATATAACAATTGGCGCAGTCGGTAGGATTCTTCAACATCCTAGAACACGGCAACTGTCCTCACCTCCAGTTATTCCCGACGGAACACGAAAAAGACCTCACCGGGGGCCGAAGTTGGAAGGAACACGGCGACGTCCTCACTAGGGTGGTGGTTTCCAAATCTTCAAGGAAGAAAAACAGTCCACGCAACAAAGAAGAAAGAAATCTTCCAGAAATAAACAAGAAAAAAAAAAGAAGAAAAACGCTACCAGACGTTCCAGAGAGTCATCGGGAACCATTCCAAAAGGTTCTCATTTCATCAAACAAATTCATGTAAATGACTTTGAATTATCGTCTATAATTATTTTTCAAAGTTATCCATTTTTCCCATTTACCACAACTCCTGAGTAATCTTGAAACAAAATGTCAGAACACGGAGATGAACATCAACCAGAAATTGAACCGTATAAACTATCCGAATTGTTTTCGCTTATTCCTGAATATGACGAAGACAGTATTTTATTAACCACATTTTCAAATGATCAAAAATACCTTTTGACTATTCATTTCAAAAACAAACTCAAAAAACAAGCAGCAATACTGGTCAATTCTCAAAACCCAACAAGTTACAGAGGTATTAAAGTTTTATTAAACACTCATTTTGGTGATTCACGAGATCTGAATTCACTTATTCAAGACTTACAAAGAATGAAACAAGCATCAGGAGAAACAGGAATTGCTTTCCATTCTCGTATTCAAACACACAATGCAAAAATGATTTCATGTATAGATAAATCAAATCTTACACTATTGACAGGACTTGAACCCCGAATTGGACAAATCATTAGAGCCAGTGACCCTCAAGATATGAGTGACGCAGCTCACAGAATCAAACGTAAAACCCAACTCTCATATTTTGAATCCCAAAAATCAAGAATCCCTCAAAATCAAAGGCCGCATTCCAATCAAAATTTCAAGCCGAAATTTTATCCACAACAACCTCATAATCAAATATATTCTCAACAACGTCCAAATTTCCAAAATGAAATTGGTAATCGTCCAAGTTTTCAAAATCGACCTAATACTTATCAACCTCGTCCGAATTTTCAAAACCAACAAAGACCAAATTTTCAAAATCAATCGAGACCAAATTTCCCAAATCAAAATCGCCCTCAAATAAATTCGAATCAATTAATGACAAATCCGAATTTTTCCCAACAAAGAAGTTTAGTCATACCATCAAATCCGAATTATCAAAGACCAAACTTTCAGAGAACACACTGCTTGAACTCTGGAAATGAATATTACGATTATAATGACCCGTATAATAACTCATATGTTGATTATACTGCTAATCAACAAATTCCTCTAGAAATCGAGAGTACAACCTTCGATAACGATCAGAATTATCTGCAATATGAAAATGCAAACAATTTTCGTTCAGACAACGGAATAAACACTTATTGTTCCGAATATAACAATGAACCAGAAAACTATTACGATGAATACGAGTCCACATAATGACTTCCTTGTAAAAGATGAAAATAATCAAAATTTTCAAGAAGCTCATTTATCAATCAGACACATTGACGAACCGAATGAAAAACCTATCAGTAAAAACGACAGACCAAAATTTAGCTCAAATACAATGAAATCCCATAATTTATATTATATATTTGACGCAACTCGAAAATTTTAAATCCTCATAGATACTGGAGCTGGAATTTCAGTTTTTAAAAAGAAAACATGTGAAAAATACGTACAGAGATACCCAGAAAGATTGCCTATATCCGGTATTTTCAATGAAGAAATTTTAGTCACAGAATCGGTATATATTCCATTTCAAACTCATGATCCCCATAAAGTATATGTTTATGATCTAGATATAGAATTCGATGGAATTTTAGGATGTGATTTTCTAGAACATTATGAAGGAATTGTTGACATCCCGAGTAGACAATTAATTTTGAATTATAAAACTCTTCCCCTATACAAAGAAAAGTATGATTCAAAACCAACTGAAACAAAATTGTCACAAAATCAGTTTTCACCGAAATTACCTCAAAAACCCCAAATTCAAAAAAAATTACTCAAACCAATTTATGAATGATCGAATTGTGAATTTTCAATCAAAAAATCCAAATGTAACAATTAACGCAAGGAAAATCCATAACATAATTGAAATTGAAAAGGTCTTAAAACTAAATTCAAATTTAAAAAATTCTGAAGCAATACTGATTGCTCAAACGAAAGAAAAAGTACGAATTCCAAATGCAATTATTAAAACAAATGAAAAAGGAGAATTTTTAACAACAGTTCTCAATGCAAATGCTATTCTAAAAACAATTGATTTTTCTGATATAATTTTAGAACCAATCCAAAATTATGAAGAAATTTTAAGTTTTAATGAAAATGAAGATCAAAATTTTGAAAATGAAAATGATGATCAAAATTTCAGTAGAAGAATTTAAATTCAAAAAAACTTAAGACTTGAACATTTGAATGATGAAGAAAAAGAAATGTTAGAAAATTTATGTTTAAAATTTTCCGATATTTTCTATCTTGAAGGAGACAATCTAACATTCACGAATGAAATCAAACATAAAATAGATACAGGTGATGCTAAACCGATATTTACTAAGTCATATGGATGCCCATACGTACGTACATAAGGAAGAAGTAAAAAACCAAATTTCAAAAATGCTTGACCAAAATATAATTAGACCTTCAATTTCACCCTGGTCATCTCCAGTTTGGGTAGTACCAAAAAAATTGGATGCCTCCGGGAAATAAAAATGGAGAGTAGTAATTGATTATCGAAAATTAAACAGTTGATGATAAATATCCTTTGCCAAATATTTCTGACCTCTTAGATCAACTTGGACAATGTACATATTTTACAACTTTGGACTTAGCCTCAGGTTTTCATCAAATCGAAGTTGACGAAAAAGATATCCCAAAAACAGCTTTCTCTATTGAGAACGGTTATTACGAGTACCTTCGTATGCCCTTCGGTTTAAAAAATAGTCCTTCAAGTTTTCAAAGGGTTATGGACAATATTCTACTTGGAATACAAAATGAACGGTGCCTAGTATATATGAATGATATAATAATTTACTCACCGACACTTCATGACCATATTTCACGACTCACAGAAGTTTTCAAGAGACTACAGAAAGCTAACCTCAAAATCCAACCAGACAAATGCGAATTTCTAAAAAAAGAAGTTGCATACCTTGGACATATAATTTCAGAAGGAGTTAAACCAAATCCTGATAAAATTAATGCAGTAGTAAATTTCCCTCAACCAATTAATCAAAAAGAAATTAAACAATTTCTAGGACTTGCAGGTTATTACCGTAGATTTATTCCAAACTTTGCAAAAACCTCAAAACCAATGACAAAATTGCTACAAAAAGAAACCCCATTTAAACTTGATGAAGAATGTCAAAAATCATTTAATGAATTTAAAAAATTCCTTTCCAAAACACCGATATTAATTTACCCAAATTTTGAAGAAACTTTTATACTTTCAACAGACGCCTCTGCTTTTGCTATTGGAGCTGTATTATCTCAAGGACCTATAGGAAAAGATTTACCCATTGCTCATGCCTCACGAACTTTATGTGGAGCAGAAACAAAATACTCAACGATTGAAAGAGAACTCTTAGCAATCGTTTGGTCAGTGAAACATTTTAGACCCTATCTTTACGGAAGAAAATTCAAACTTTATTGTGACCACAGACCTTTAACATGGATTTTTAGTATAAAAGACCCAGGAAGTAGACTTGCACGTTGGCACTTAAACTTGAAAAAAATATGATTATGAAATCATATATAAACCTGGAAAACATAATAAAAACGCGGATGCACTTTCCCGAATAAAAATAAACCATTTTAAAGAAGTTTCAGAATTTCATCAAAAATTTTTAGCAAATAATGATGACGAAGATTCAGATAATTCAGTTGACACTGAAATTTCCCCTGAAACAGTCAAAGAAGAATTTAATAATTTTGTGAACTTATTTCAAACAAAATCAATAATTGATTATTCGAAAATCCAATTTTCAAATTCTTAACTTGATGAGAAAACTCATAAGAATATTATCATTATAATACAACAGAATAAAGTTACGCATTTTCATGAGAAAGTAATTGAAGATTTTATGAAGAAAATTACGACTTCAATTCTAGAAAGGTAAATGTACTTTCAAGTAAATCAGTCTAAAAACAGAAAATATTTTGTTGTCCCCATTCCATTTGATGCTGTTAAAGCTTTGCAAATGATGTTATTTTCATTATATAAAGACAAACACCTATTCAAAGCAAATGAAACGTATTATCTTGAAAATAACCCTGACCTACCAACACAAGAAATGCTTTTGTACATATTAGCTGACATTGAAGAGATAAAACTGATCATATGTCAAAATATTGCTACAATACCTGAACAAGATATGATTCCTATTATCCTTGACCAGTACCATAATGGAAAAGCAAATCTTCACCGTGGAATAAATGAAACGTTGAGAAGAATAAAACAAAAATATGACTGGCACGGAATTTCGAAAGATGTTGAAAATTTCATAAAAAAAATCGAAATTTGTCAGAAACAAAAAAAATTTAGACAAAATTTAAGCAATCCATTTGTGATAACTGAAACACCAAAAACACCATTCGAAAGAATAAATATTGATATTATGCAAATACCCACTGACAATTACACATTCTTACTATACGGGATGAACTCACAAAGTTCACTTAAGCATACCCATTGGAAAATAAAACAGCAAAATCAGTTATTCATACACTTCTCATATTTTTCCAACATTATGGAACACCCCTCCGAATCCATTGTGATTCCGGAAAAGAATTTAATAACACTCTAATGAAAGACCTTTGTTTACTCTATGATATGAAACTTACATTTTCAAGTATCGATCATCCATAATCAAATGAAAAAACCTATAATCAAGAACAACTAATTAGTAAATATGTTAGAGATTTAAATAATAAGATTTCATATTATTATAAATTAGCTTGTGAACGAACACAAAAACAGAAAGAGAAATCCAAAATACGTTTTGACAGAAAAGTAAGAGAAAATCTACCTGAATATAAAATAGGAAATAAAATATATGTAAACGAAAGTCAAATTGGATCAAAACTACAAAACAAATTTAATGGTCCCTTCGAAATTATCGAAGTCTATAAAAATTCAGCTTTACTGAAAAATTTGAAGACAAATCAACAAAGTAAATTTAATTTTGATATGTTAAAACCATTTCACGAATAAAGTAGTATTTCATTTATTGCAGGATGCATAGAATCCTGGTATTCATACTCTTCCCGCTGAGTATAACTCAAGAACAGATTCAGCTCAACCCGAACCAACCTCAATATACAGGCCAATACGCACCTCAATATAATCTCCAAAGTATTAATAATACTATAGGAATCTTCTACCACGAAGAAAACCATGCAAGAATATCAAATGATAAATGGACACTTCTCGTATATAAAGATCTCACCCTTGTAAGAAAAGCCCTCACTCACAATCAAGACATATTGAATGAAACTGCTCATAGTGAAAACAAAGTATATATATCGCACTCCAGGAATTCGATGTTTTATAGTGGAAAAAGTGTCTTTTAAAACCGGATTTTCGGACCAGTTATAGTATAAAGTGCAATCCATCTATAACAGTTGAAGTTATTAACAATAAAATGATCAGAAAAATCGAATTTAAACGGTTTTCTTCACATAAAGGATTCAATATAAAATTGAACCAGAGAAAGGTAGATCTCAGGTGAAAAACAACTACTTTCCTGGCAAATACCACGCAGAACGTTGAATGATATTCACCTGAAAATCCATGCATACTTCCATAAAATATCAATGGACATTGAATGCAAATGTTTCTTTCTGATAAGCTCGATTATGTTTAATTTAAGTCGTGTTCACCTAACAATCCGCATACCGGTTTCAGGCTTCTTGGCCCTCATCAGTACGGAGTAGTCAACCAGCCAAAAGTCCAAAGAACTCTGGCTGAAGTGAGACACAACGTAAACGAACCATCATCGATCTTGTAACACCTATAGGTACGCCGGAAAAGATAAACTTTAACTGGCGGTACCTAGTGACAGAAAGAAACACTCCGAAAATCTCCCACCTCGATAGGTTTCTGAATAAAAGATTCCTTCTCAGTAGGAGTGGCAAGCCCGTCTAGCATATAGTGAGAGATAAGTGCCATGTGAAGTGGAATGAATAGAAAAATCGAATTTAAACGGTTTTCTTCACATAAAGGATTCAATATAAATTGAACCAGAGAAGGTAGATCTCAGGTGAAAACAACTACTTTCCTGGCAAATACCACGCAGACGTTGAATGATATTCACCTGAAAATCCATGCATACTTCCATAAAATATCAATGGACATTGAATGCAAATGTTTCTTTCTGATAAGCTCGATTATGTTTAATTTAAGTCGTGTTCACCTAACAATCGCATACCGGTTTCAGGCTTCTTGGCCCTCATCAGTACGGAGTAGTCAACCAGCCAAAAGTCCAAAGAACTCTGGCTGAAGTGAGACACAACGTAAACGAACCATCATCGATCTTGTAACACCTATAGGTACGCCGGAAAAGATAAACTTTAACTGGCGGTACCTAGTGACAGAAAGAAACACTCCGAAAATCTCCCACCTCGATAGGTTTCTGAATAAAAGATTCCTTCTCAGTAGGAGTGGCAAGCCCGTCTAGCATATAGTGAGAGATAAGTGCCATGTGAAGTGGAATGAATAGAAAAATCGAATTTAAACGGTTTTCTTCACATAAAGGATTCAATATAAAATTGAACCAGAGAAAGGTAGATCTCTGTCACTAGGTACCGCCAGTTAAAGTTTATCTTTTCCGGCGTACCTATAGGTGTTACAAGATCGATGATGGTTGTTTACGTTGTGTCTCACTTCAGCCAGAGTTCTTTGGACTTTTGGCTGGTTGACTACTCCGTACTGATGAGGGCCAAGAAGCCTGAAACCGGTATGCGGATTGTTAGGTGAACACGACTTAAATTAAACATAATCGAGCTTATCAGAAAGAAACATTTGCATTCAATGTCCATTGATATTTTATGGAAGTATGCATGGATTTTCAGGTGAATATCATTCAACGTTCTGCGTGGTATTTGCCAGGAAAGTAGTTGTTTTTCACCTGAGATCTACCTTTCTCTGGTTCAATTTTATATTGAATCCTTTATGTGAAGAAAACCGTTTAAATTCGATTTTTCTATTCATTCCACTTCACATGGCACTTATCTCTCAATAAAATGATCCTCATACCTTAAAATTACCAAACAAGTGCAACATTCCTAAAAGCTTTTTATAAAGCAAAAGTTTTTAGTCCCATGCAAAAAAGGGAAGCTAACCTTGCCAAAGATAAACAATGTTCTGATGCCTCGTCATTTTATGGATTGAAGAACAGGACCGGCTCCAAACTATTTCAAAATGATGTGCTCTAAATGCAAAGTTGCAGAAACAAAAGAAGATATTCTAGCAACTTGTGATAAATGTGGTTGTAAACTATGTCAAACTTGTGCAAAGCTCTCAAGTACAGAACATAGAGCTGCAATACTAAAATCTGCAAGAGTCTTAATATTTTTATGTCTGAACTGCCGTTCATCAAGCCCTCTACCTGATACAGATAAAATAAAAGAACTACAGAACGAAATCAAATCACTCAATAAAAAAATCAGTGGGATTTCAATAGAACTTAATAAAATTGCTTCACTGGTGACTAACCCAGTATGTAATCAGGATTTGATTAAGGAAAGCTCACAATATCTGAGAGATGAAATACAAGATTTGAAAAATGAAATGAAAAATGAAATTGAACAAACAAAACTTCAAATTGTAGATCTCAAATTAAAAATTTAAAATTTTAACCTCAACAATGAAACTAATACACAAACTACGCATAAGAAATTGAATTTTCCAAATATAAAGGAATCCCAGTCAACAATGAAAACCATCACACCAAAAACAAAACCTAAAGTGAATCACAAGTTCCAAAGGAAAGAGAAAAATCCCAATCTGTTTCCACAATTGATGACAAAAATGACAATGCATATGACAACTTTGTAGAAGCAAAGAAAAGGCATAGAAGGAATAAAAATATTGGTACTAATTCCGTAAGTGAAGCAGAAGAACAAGGTTTTGAAGGAAGAGATAATATGATATCTTCAAATAAAAACAAAAAAATATGGCTCTTCATATCACGTATAAAGGACTCTGTAAGTGTAACAGAAGATACTGTCAAAAAATACATATTTAAAAAAACTGGAACACATGCTGAGGAAACTTCTGCAAAAAAACTTGAAACATTTCATAAAACTAAAGACAACAACTGCTTTCTAGTTGGGGTAAATCCATCTCTGAAAGACACAGTATACAAGGAGAATTTTTGGCCAAGAGGTGTCGCCTTCTCTAGGTTCAACTTTAATAAAGGACAACATTTCCTGGATAATCCTCGTCAAAATCATAATGAGGGTACGGAAGACAACTCCTTCAATACACGAAGCTCAAATTTTTTAGAAACACCAATGAATCACTGACCCATACCACCGAAACCGAAACAGCAGTCCTATTACAACCAGGAATTTTTTTAATGGAGCCCCCCAACAGTAAAGAAAAAAACAGTAATGAACTGAATACTTTTTTCATAAATATTAGAAGCCTACGAAATAAGTTGGAAGAGTTAGAACTGTTTATCGATAATGAAAAACTAGACATAATCTGTCTGTGCAACACTGGCTCCATCAAGACATTATCAAATACTATGGAATTGAAAATTTCTCTCTAGTGAACAACTACTGCCGAACTCAGAGTAACCATGGAGGTGTTATGATATACGTGAACTCCAAATTTAAGACAAAAAAACTACCAATCATTGACTCTCTCTCAGTGGATATTCATTGTGAAGTGATAGCAATTGAAGTAAAAACAATAAACATTATAGTGCTATGTATGTATAGATCACCCTCAGGAGATCCAGGTATTTTTCTACAAAAACTCAACCATATTTTGAACCTTCTTCTCAAAACACACAAACCCATTTTTATCTATGGGGACTTCAACATAAATATTAAGGATAATTGTAATTTGACCAATGAATTCTGTGACACTGTAAGCTCCTTTGGCTGTGAATTACTAGTATATGAATCCACAAGAATAACACAAAATAGTGAAACTTGCATAGACAACTGTATAACTAATGTTAGGAAAGCTAGCGAAATAACCCTAGTTAACTGTTATATGTCCGATCATATCGGTTTGAAAAATAAATACACCCTAGATTCTAAATTCAAAATGAAAGGGGAGACCTGCATCATTGAATTCAGGCCAATGTCAGATGAGGCAATCAAAAAGTGCATCTATCTTTTGAAGCAATATAAATGGGATCACCTAGAAACACACATGATATTGATAATTTTTTCCAAAAAGACAAAACGAAACACTCAAAAACCTTTCTGAAAAATGGTATAATGAAGAACTGAGATTACTCAGAGATAACTTATCACTTCTCACTGAATTAGCAAAAAATAACAAGATAACTAACATAGATGAGGAAATTAAGAAAGCAAGAAGAGTTTACAGAAATAAAATTCAGGAACAAAAAAGAAATTTTACATCCAAACAGGTAATCGAATCGTCAAACAATTCTAAAGCAATGTGGCAAATTATAAATGAACCCAGAAGGAAAAACTTGGAAAAACCATTTGTAAAATACTTCCAGAAGATTTTAATAATTTTTTTATAAACATTTCCACTGCTCTCTTAGACTCACTACCCTCAACAGATAGAGATCCCATTAAGCAAGTTCCTCAAATCTACAGATCCAGAAAATCGTTATTTCTCTCCCCACTACACCCCAGAAGTCGAAAACATTATAAAAAACATGTCAAATAGTTCTGCTTTGGACATTTACGGACTAAGCAACAAACTCTTAAAAGTCATATGTGAAGGTATCTCTCACCCTCTTGCAATTATTATAAACAAATGTTTTGAACTTGGGACTTCCCACAAAATTAAAATTCGCTAAGGTGATACCGATATTTAAAAATAAGGGGACGAAAATATTCTTGACAATCACAGACCAATATCAATAATTCCTATTCTCTCCAAACCTATAGAAATAGCCTACAAAAATAGATTAGTCTCATACCTGGATAAAAATAACTTCTTATCCCCTTCACAATTTGGTTTCAGGGAAAAATTATCCACCAACCATGCAATAATAGAACTAGTCACTACCATTGTAGAAGCCTTCGAAAGGGGTGAAATAGTAACAACTACCTTCTGCGATCTTTCGAAGGCTTTTGACTGTGTCAACCATAACATCCTCCTAGGTAAGCTTGAACTCTATGGTATCAGGGGAAACTCTTACCATTTCACAGAGGCTTACTTAAGTAACAGATCACAACTGGTGGAACACAACGGTGTTAGATCTTCAACACAAAACATACTGGCAGGAGTCCCTCAGGGCTCAATCATTGGACCTTTACTTTTCATTTTATATGTGAATGATTTCTCAAGCAATATCAACTGTGCAAAATCCATCCTTTACGCTGATGACACCACTGTCTTTCACTCCCACCAAGATCCATGAAACTCAGAAACTATAAACCAAAATATAAGCGAAGAAATAATGCCCTGGTTCACATCAAACCAACTAAGTCTAAATCTAAGCAAAACAATCACTCTAGATTTCACCCTTAGGGATTTCAATGGGGATATAGAAAACATAAAATTCCTTGGACTTTTTCTTGACACAAAATTAACGTGGAAACACCATATCCAAACTCTATCAAAAAAACTTGCTAGTATAACTTTTTTATTGAGAAAACTCTCACAAACAGCTTCCACAGAAATTTGCAGAGTGGCCTATATGGGGCTATTTCAGAGCCAAATTTCTTATGGTATACTAATGTGGGGAAACGCCACAGAATGGAAAAACATTTTTAGCATGCAAAAAAAGGCTATCAGAGCAATAACAAATACTCCCTACAACGAATCATGTAGACATATCTTTAAAAACCTAAACATATTAACTCTCCCAGCCTTATTTGTCTATCACTGCCTATATTACATTAAATCTAATGAAAGCAATTTCGAAAAACAATATACCTTACATTCACATAACACAAGAAATAAAAATAATTTGATAATTCCCCAACATCGACTAACATTAACTCACAAAAGCTTTATTAACATCTCTATTAAACTCTTCAATAAACTCCCAACGCATATTAGGGACCTTCAAACATCAAAATTCAAATTAAAAATAAAGAAAATCCTTCTAGCACTTAACATCTACACCATCGAAGAATTCATAGAAGCAGATCTCTCCTCAGTACTAAGATTTTAACTGTATTGTCTTTCCTGTTTTTTTTTTTTTTAATATGTCTTTATACTATGTTATGCATACTTGAAATGTGTGAATGTACTTTTATACTTACTACATATACTTTTTATATATAAGCAAACAAGAAACCAAATTTTTATGACGATGCTGAAACATCTTTTGTTATTTTGGGCAAATAAAGTATTCTATTCTATTCTATTCTAACTACTTTTATTCTTAGAAACTGACAACCCCCGTATGAAATA
Organism: Gonioctena quinquepunctata; assembly: GCA_018342105.1. Lineage (NCBI taxonomy): Eukaryota > Metazoa > Arthropoda > Insecta > Coleoptera > Chrysomelidae > Gonioctena > Gonioctena quinquepunctata. Next base: position 65,746 of record JAFIRS010003046.1, on the reverse strand, counting down.
TTTTTATGCAGATATAAGAACACATAAAAATATTTTAAAACAAATTGCTAATTCCCTTGAAGTAAAATATTATCAAATCAAAGTAGATACTGAAGAATTTAATCCCAGAATAAGACGCGAAATTATGAATGGTATAGGAAGCATCTGGAAAGCCATATCTGGAAACCTTGATGCTTCAGACGGAGAATATTTTACAAATTCAATTAATCAATTATATAAAGATGAACACCAGATTGAAAATTTATTAAAAAATCAAATTTCTGTAACCACTTCTGTTAGAAATTTCAATGAAACAATCCAAAAATTACAAGTTGATGAAGCTACATTGAAGATATTAAGGAAATAGAAAAAACAATTATGGATATTACTGATAACGTACAGATGATTGAAGCCAAATTCAAAACTATCAATATCTGTGAAGCCCTTATGGAAAATTATTTATTTTTAGAAGATTATATCAATGATATTTTGAATTCAATAACTTTTGCTAGACTTAAAATTACGTCAATCATAAAACCAAATGATCTTGTAAATTCACTCCAATTAATTTCTCAATCACTTCAATTGAATTATTTGCCTTTACAACCAAAAATCTCGAATGTTGCGAAGTATCTCGATTTGATTGAACTTTCAGCATTCCAAACAGAGACAAAGATTATTTTCATTTCAAAAATACCTCTTGTAGAACCTGAAATCTTTAACGTTTACCGACTTTATCCTATTCCTATTTTGGATAACAGAACAGGTTTACATCATATTTTACCCACTTCCATTAAATACATTGAAAGAGACGATAATTCTTTGTCATATGTTGTAATCCCAAATTTTGAACATTGTAAATCACTTTACCCAGAAAACAAGATTTGTGAACAAGTACTTCCATATCCAATAAAAACTTTATTCAGAATTAAAAAATACAAAAGCAAAGTTTTAAATATAAAATAATATCAAGATGAAAATCTTGATTGAAGCCCGGGACTCCAATTGATAATAGTGCAATGTGTGAAGCACACATTTTTAGACACTTGTTAGAATTGCCGAAAACATGTCAAACTTCGTTGCTCTTTGCAAAAGATTATAATATTTATGAAATCAATATCAATACATGGCTTATTACAGTTTCAGACCCTTTACCAGTATCTTTGAATTGCAAAGGAAATGATCCAAAAACTCAAATAATTAACGTAAATTCTATTTTGAAAATGAATCAAAACTGCAATGCATTCATTGGTAGTACAAGAATTCATGCTAAAAATGTCATATACACTGAGAAAAATGTTACATATAAATTTCGAGAAATAACGATACCATTTCAATGTTGTTCAGACTTGCCTGAAAAAGGAAATATTCCAAAACTGAATAAAATCAATGCTGATGATTTGAATACCGCTCAATATAAATTGAATGGATATTCTGATCAACTTGATAAATTAATTAATGAACCTTTTGCCACTAAAAATATTTCTTGGTTTACCTATTTTACAATTACTTTGATTATTGCTTTGATTATTTTATATTGTTTTTGTAAATGTAAACGTAAGAAGAACCTAAGAATTGGAATAATGACATCAAGAGATGATGGACCACCTTCACCACCAAGAAATCCAAGAAGTAACTTCGGACCCATTACAAGATTCTTCCCCAGGAGAAGATTACAAGATTCTTCCCCAGGAGAAGACCTAGCGTCCAAATTGGAGAACCTGTAGAAGAAGACATCGAACTCAATCTAAACTCACCAAATTCTTCAAAGAATTACGTCTGAAAAGTTGCTGCACCAAATAGCATCAACTTTTTCATAAAAAGGGGAGTTGTTATATCCAAACTAGACAATAGCCCTTTGTCTACAACTACGCAATACAATTACGCAGTTGGGTCACCTTCCTCATATTTACCTTCGGATCCCACAAGCTAATAAGAGATAAGATGTGTACTCCAGAATGCCGGCACCAGCCAGAAGACCAGAAGACCTTCGAGTCAGCATCTAGAAATCTATAAAGGCAGGAGACTTCGACTTCAGAGCCTATTCTTATCCACACTTCTATTTCGAGTCAGACAGACTCCAGTTCACTTGTTTATATTGAATATATTGAAAATATTAATTATTGTTATATCAGTGTAATATTGTAATAATAAAAATAATAAACTTTTTTAAAACACAAACGCAGAAGCCACGATATAACATGTATGTATGTTCGGGTCAAATCTTGTAACTGAATTTTGACCGACTTCTAGTCATCCGATTAATTTGAAATTTGGCAGGTGTTCATAATTCTGGTGACAATGCATTATGGAGTTTTAGTTAGAGAAAATCAAACTAAATGGCGGCTTCAAGATGGCGGACGATATTTGTAATTATGAATTTTTTGTCAAAATTCATAAATTTGAAATGGCGGCTCCAAGATAAAATTGGGGGTTTTTTTTTTGGAAAATTATAAATTCGGCGGCCCCAAGGGTTTTGGGGGGATTAGGAATTTTTTGTCGAAATTCATAATTTAAGATGGCGGCTCCAAGATGGGGGACGAGTTTTGTGATTATGGTCCGATTCGATTCAAAATTGGTATGCGGCGGTTTTCGCTGTTGGAGATTCTGAATTTTTCGTCAAAATTCATAAATTCAAGATGGAGGACCAGTTTTCTAATAATGGTCATATTTTATTCAAAATTGGTATGTTGAGGTTTTCAGGTTAGGAGATTATGAATTTTTTGTCAAAATCTATAAATTCAAGAGGGCGACTCCAGGATGGCGGACGAGTTGTGATTATATTATGATCAATTCTATTCAAAATTGGTGTATTGGAGTTTTTGGGGTCGGAGATCATGATTTCTTTCAGCTAAAAACTTACAGGGAAGATACCTTGTAATAATGATGCTCTACTAGAATTGAACAGATAAAGGCGAACTAAATAGCAAAAACTAAAATAACTAATAAAAAAACTTTTTAAAGACAAGCTTTTATTTGAGCCGTGCACTAAAACGTATAAAATAAGTTTAAGTCATCGCTGACAATGATTAAATAATTGTATTTGTTGAAGTTCCAAAAAGCTTGTCGCGCGAATTGTAATAAAATTAATACTTCGACAAGTTGTTACTTACCAACCAATCTTTGTCCAATGGAATTAATTGGTACTTACTTTTATAAAAACTTCGTGCGACAAGCTTTTTGAAACCAAATCATTCAACAATAAATAATTAAATCATTGTCGGCGATGACTTAAACTTATTTTATACGTTTTAGTGCACAGCTTAAATGAAAGCTTGTCTTTAAAAAGTTTTTTTTATTACTTATTTTATTTATTCTGTCCTGAAGGTAAAACTTTACAAGAGATATACTCTTCCGATATGTTAGAGCAAATATAGTCAATAGTGGTTCTCGAATGTAGTGAAATGCGCATAGCAAAATTTACATGGATGAACTAAGGAGATTCACTAAATACCGAGTTTGGAATGTATTGTCATTGTAGTTTATATTGAAGTCTCCTGATGATATAATTGCGATGTTACTTGGTAATTCATCAGGGATAAGGTCCAACTTAGTGAAGAATTGGTTAGGATCACAATTTGGAGACCTGTAGATGCAAAGTATGTACATATTTAATTTTTTACTATGAATAACGGAGATTTCAAATATTTTTTCCGTAATTAAATGATTAAATTTTTCTACTTTTTCAAATTTCAGCCTATCAGATATAGTTTTTTCATCAAAATCATAGTACCACCATGTTGAAATTTAGATCTACAGTAAATTGAGGATACAAAATAATCTGGCATATAAAAAAGCTCATCAGTTAGCAACCACTGTTCTGTTATCAGTAGGATATCTGGTTCACCGACACTGCTAGGGAATGCAAATAGTTCGTCAGTTTTAGATCTTGTTGAGTGAATGTTTAGTAGCATTACCGAGACAGTATGCTCCGTATAATTACAAAATAATTAATTGCAGAAGTAAGATCTGCTCTACAATAATGAGTGTTTAAAGTGGGAAAAGTCCAAAAGTTAATCTCTAAATTTATATGCTTCTGAACCTAAAGCATCCAGCTAGAAGTTTCTGATACCGGACCAGATATAAATTTATAAACACGTATGTAATATCCATCTATATAAACATAACAAAATCAATAAACCAAGGATTAATCCGCTTTTTATCAGTAGAAAAAGTGCCTATGCTAATGACCACCTAAAAAAACCCAGAGGAAAGTAAACTGATAATAAAATAAACCCATACCAGCTACATATATCAATGCAAGCTACAGGGGCGGACTGAGACTTTTTTTCTCGAGGGCCACATAAGTCAGGAACAATAACAAAAACTGACAAATGGCAAATTTTGAGTGCTGCAAAACAAAACCTTTCCCAGCTTCCTATTACATATGTATCAATTGTTTCAAGATATACCACAGGAGCTGTGCCCAAAAAAACAAAAATTATTTCACCTTTGTCCAAAATTTTCAAATAACTTGCTGTGATAAACCTGATCAATCCGAATTTGAGGAAAAAAATATTTTGGAGAGAACTGTATGCGAACTAGGAGAAAGCAATGAGATGAAAGATGCACACATAGAAAAAATTCTAAAAAAAAATGAACTGTTTCTAAGTGAAGTGCAACAGAGGGAGGATGAACTGAATGAAGTATTGAGGCAACAAAATGAGTTGATCGCTAGCGCTAATAATGAAATATTCAAGTTAAAAATTTTATCGAAAATACGGAGAAGCCCAAAAAAACGCTGTCTACACAAACCGTATCTCTTGCCAAAACTGTTGCGACTCAGTCGGAAAGTACAGATTGTGGCAATGAACACGAAAACTTGGAACAAACTGAAGATATTAACCGAGTAAATACAATACTCTCAAAAAAGGAAGCTACAATAATTAGCAATAACAAAGAATCAAATAGTTCAAATATTAATAATAAGAATCGAATCCTGATAGTAGCAGGAGCTCACGGAAAAAACCTCATAGGACACTCTCAAGACAAAAAAAGGAACATCAAATGATAGAATCCATATTAATGACAAATTGCAGCAATGAACTTCTAGTAGGGACTGCCATAAAAGAATCAAAAAACTACACGACTTCAGATACATTGATAATATGGACAAATAGAATAAATGTATCAATAGTAAATAAGCTTGCCTCTCAAACTAACACTAATATAATCATAATTACCGAACCCTACAGATATGATAACAAAGATCAAAATTTAGACATATACGAAAATAATTTATCTTTACAAAATGATCTATTCCACAAAAGAGCTAACCATATGAAGATCTTAGAATGCAATAACATCCTGAGACGAACAAACTACGAAAGAAATGGACTCCAAATAAGTAGCTTCGGGAAATTGTTCCTAAGTAGAGCAATTCTTAATCTCATCGAAAGCAACCCCCAATGTTGCAACGCAACTATACCTTATTGTACCTTGAAAAAAAATATACAAATGTCAATGAAGTTGATAAAAAAAAATCGATGATAAATCAGAGTTCAGGAAGAGCTGATGAAGAAAGGACGAACAGCAGCACTGATGGGGAATTTGATATGACGAATCAAGAGGAAAACGGTGATAACAGTGATGTTAGAGGTGATGTCAGTAGTGATGAAGATAGTGAAAGTGCAAATTTTCTTCTAGAAGCCAGGCCACCACCGACAATATGATATCCATTCTCTCCCTTAACATCCAGTCTGTCCGTAACAAAGCAGATGAATTATATATATTACTCGAACAGCAAGGTTATCCAAAATTGGTACTGCTTTCGGAACACTGGCTTAAACCTGACGAGCCTATTCACATACCTGACTACAGCATTGTATCTAGTTATAGTAGAACTAACTCACTCCATGGCGGAACAGCTATTCTTGTCCACAACTCATTCCTAGATATGTCGTTCAATAAGGCTGAGATGTACTGTGATATGCGTGAAGAAAAACAATTTGAAATAACCTTGGTATTCTCAAAAAAACTGAATCTTTATGTCGCATGTATCTACAGAACACCTACATCGAATGCCCATATATTCTTAGATAAATTAGAAGATCTTTCAAAATCCCTCTCCGATCAAAAATCATCTAAGCTGGTGATTTCAATATTAATTTTCAGGACAAAAATGACAAAACCACTCAGAGATTAACAAATATGCTCGATTCATTCAATATCTCAAATTATGTTACATCTCCTACTCGCATATCACAGTACTCATCAACCATGATTGACTATGTTTGTTCAAATATTGACGATTCTACTACCTCATGTATAGTTTTACCATCCGGTTTGTCAGACCACGAAGCTATATATACCACAATCACTCTGATTCATAGAAATACCAAAAAACATAACTATGGAAGAATTTATAGTACAAAGAATTATCATAGGTTTTATCACAAATGCTCAGAAATCACATGGTCTAACCTACTGCTAGCAGAAGATCCCTTCAAAACCTTCTACGAAGAAATTGTAAATAAATTTCAAATAGCATTTCCTAAAATCAGAATAAATAAAAAAAAACTCAAACCTTGGATCACAAAAGGCATAAAAATCTCGTCTAGAAACCTTAGGTCACTTCATCATATCAGAAAATTCACTGATGATATCTTTTTTCCATAATTATTTCAATAATTATAGGAGAATATACAAGAAAATCATCAGAGCTATGAATAACGCATATTTTAATAAAAGAATAGACGATTCTGACAACAAAGCTAAAGAAAGCTGGGCAATAATTAATGAACTTAGGGGAAAAGAGGTTAAAGCAACTCCAACTGATCTGAACTTAAAGCCGGAAACCTTAAACAATTTTTATTGTTCCATAGCCGCAAAACTTAATGATCTCATCACTCCAACTCATGACCCATTAATTTACCTAGAAAGTGTCAATATAAAAAATTCCTTTTCTTTGAACAGCACTAATCTAACTGAATTGAAAGAGGTAATCCGAGACATAAAAAACAAAAAAGGCTTTGGTTTAGATGACATCTCAATAAAAATATTTGAAAACCTTCCTGACGATGCACTTAATGTCCTGGTCGAACTTATTAATAGATCATTCACAGAGGGAATTTTTCCGCATTTCCTCAAAACCTCGGTAGTGATCCCGATCCACAAAGGTGGCAATAAAGATGAACCGGCGAACTTCAGACCAATATCCCTCATCCCAACATTAGCTAAAATAATTGAAAAATTTGTAAAACGGAGAATCATGGAATTTGTAGACAACAACAATATACTGAGTCAGTATGGCTTCCAAAAAAACAAAAATACATCCGATGCCATATTTGCTCTCCTGCAGACAGTTTATAATGAAATCAACAACGCGGAAACAACTGCAGCGGTTCTATGTGACTTCTCTAAGGCATTTGACTGTGTCAACCATGATATACTACTGCAAAAACAGTCATGCTTGGATAAGATCTTATCTCACTGCAAGAAAGCAAATTGTAAGGACGTCTTTGGATTCGAATATCAGTGATGTGAAATATGGCGTACCGCGAGGCTCTGTTCTGGGTCCCGTCCTGTTTCTCCTATACATCAACGATCTGACTAACATCTCAATTACAGGAAAACTCACCATCTTTGCCGACGATACTACATTAATATGGCATGACAAAGACAAAGACAGGCTGCATACCAGAATGAGTGCAGATATGATTAAAGTAAAAGATTGGTGCGACTCTAATTTCCTAACACTTAACACCAAAAAAACCAATGTAATAGCATTCAAATGTACATTTTCAGATTCTTTAGGAACAAACACTATCGAAAACAGCACCACATCGAAATTTCTAGGAGTCCATCTAGATAAAAATCTAAAATTTGACGAACACATCAGACAGCTCAATAAAAATTAGCATCTGGATGTTACTCGCTAAGAAATGTTGTGAAAGAGTTAGATTTTCCCAACGCTAAGGCTGTGTACTACGCATTGATAGATTCCCAACTGCGGTATGGTATAGCCTTCTGGGGAGGTTGCTGTAACACACTTATGCAGTCAGTCTTTGTCTTACAGAAAAGAGCCATCAGATATCTTTGTAAGGCCAAGAGGCAAGATTCATGTGAACCCCTCTTTCTTGAGCATAAAATACTAACAGTCATTTCAATATATATAATGGAAACAGTGACCATAATCCACAAGAACAGAGCTAATTATGTAGTCACAAACACTGCATATTCAACCCGTCAAGCTAACCAACTCAGGCTTCCAATACCCAATTCAACTTTGACGCATAACTCACTTATATATAATGGTATTAAGATGTACAATAAACTCCCGCTAGAAATTAAAGAAACAACATCGCTAAAACTATTTAAAAAAAAACAAAAAGCATATTGAGTGATAAAGCCTACTATAATCTACAAGATTACTTTAATGACACACTGTGATATCCTAGTTCATTAAGTATACCAATCTTTTCATCTTTTTATATTATCTGTTTAATCTATATTATTTATGTTCTTTTATTGTATTATATTACATTTTATTAATGTTATTGTGAAAACTTATCTATTTACAATAAGCTAATGTCTGTTATAATTTTTAAAATAAGCTGTACAAATTTTTTAAATTGACTGATTATCGATAATCTTAATGTATAACATTGTGTTTGTTAACAAGAGATAACTCTTATCAACAATAAACATATTCTCTCTCTCTCTCTATGAACTTTCTTCCTAAAAAAGAATGATTTTCATCAGGATCAACACCATGTCTTGAAAAACTTTCAGTGTTTCTATGTACTATGTTATGTTTCATTCTAGAGTCCCAATTTTCTATAAATTCCACTAAAACTTTGGCAAGATGAACTTTAGAGGTTTTTTTGAGGTTGTAGCCATCTGATTTGTAGTCATTTCTTTGTAATGCATTATTACAGTCTATAAATTTAGCTGACGAAGTAAGTCCTTTTGTGTGTTGTGTTTTCATGAAATTCATGTTATCTTCATAAATGACATGGAAATGCCTTCGGTCGAATCTGTATGGTTCGGATATAATAACCATTCGAGTATGTTGACTTTTTAGAACAAATTCTTCGAATAACTGATATAACTACATCATCTAGTGTGAATTCCTTCGTCAGTTCAAGAGCAGTTCGAATCAGCTCCCTGTCATTTGCTTCATGTTTCACAAAGGAGCATATCGAGTAGGTTGATGTTTTATTAGACATTTGAACAGTCAATTATTTTCCTTGTATATTAGATATCAGAAGGATTTGTTTGGCAGGCTTTAGTTGAGATGGTTGGATGAGGCTCGGAGTATGTTACTCCAATTTGTTGCTTTCTAAATTAGCATCTGAGACTTTTTCTTTCTTTTGCATACATAAGTTTTTTGCATGGCTGGTCTTATTTTTGTCAACTGCTTGAGTTCGTTCATGTACATGTTCTTTTCTTGTTCTAATGTTCTGATTGATATTAGCATGTTGTTATTGAGGCTTTTATATTCATAAATTTCACTGAATAATCTGTTTAATTCTGAAGATATTCTGTCGTTTTCTATATGTAGTTCCTGAGTTTTTTGCAATATATTCGAAATTATATTCATCGGTTATTTCCTCCTGCAATTTTGCAATCGTTCCCATTATATTTCCTGTAGTTTTTTCTTGTTTCATTTCATTTCAGTTTATTTCATTGTCTTTGAGCTTAAGTTGATCTTTGAGTTGCATAATACTCAATTCCAGTTTCGCATAATTTTCGTCATCCTCAGTTTTCTTGTTGGAGCATTCTTTCGAGCACAGAATCTTGTATCCTTCTATTTTAACGACATTTTTTTTCCTTTCCAAACAGCTGAGGTGAAAAATATTGTGGCACACTATACAACACACATTAGCAAATTCTTTGGATTTACAGCATTTAAAGTTGGATGCCATTGTTAAATCCCAATTAAAGAAAATCAGTACAACAGTTCGACTAATTTTCCTGGAGTATGAACAAGAAAGTATTTGGCCTAATCTTCAAATTGGCCAACAACTCTCTGGCTTGTAGTGCAGACAAATTTATATATCACTTGTGGATCGGAAAAAGTTCTAATTAGCAGTTGTTTTTGTTGGTCTTCTTAGTTGGCTGGTTTTTAAGGTGGAAAAAAGACGAGAACTGCGATTTTTTATCACTCACATTTTGCTGCTTTTTTGTTCAAATTCATCCAGTTGCATGAGACACACTACACGAATTTATACATCACTGGGCAGAAGAAAAAATTCTAATGATATAACTTTTGACAAAAGTATGATAAGAAAACCGGGCTTTTTTAAGGATATATTGAGGACAAGAACTCGAAATACCCCGGCTGGACCGATTTATGTATACACAACGAAAACGATTATGAAGACATCAACCGACCAGGACCATCAAAAAGAAAGAATAAGAACCGTTCTCAATTGCAAAAAAAAGAACATCTGCCGATTAAGCTTACCGGGGATACCACAATTTAAAAAAACACGCCCCGTTCACTCTACCTCATGGTGGTGTGGAAATGAATCGACTTTGAATTCACAAAATCAAAATTATATAGTAAATAGCTACAAATGTTTTCTTAAAATTAGAAAAACGAGCAGTTGGACAATTTTTTGGAAGAATGTTCATCTTTCCACTGCTTTTTGTCATAGGATTAACTGTTGGGGAATTATTTCCCAAGTTAATTAATATAACCTTAAACTCAGTCAAAGCTAGAAATAATGGAAATTTAATCATTAAATACATCACAGAAGATGCCGATAAATTAGTTGTGGTAACGAAAAAACAACCACAAATAATTTATAAATATAACAAACAATTGTCGTAAATGAGGAAACCAAAAACAAAAATCCTTACCTTAACAGTAAGTTTGAAACAAGAGGAAACTGAAAGAGTAAAGAATCACAATCAATTTATAATAGCAAAAGATTATTTTGAAATAACATATAACAAAAAATCGTTCCCACAACAATATCATATTTGCTGAATATTCTGGTGAGCTTTTTAAAAAGTTCATGGACAAAACATTTATGTTGGCTGGGTGAGATGTACCGTTTATGCAGTAGCGGCGTTAGGGTAGGGCGCGGTTGGGCGACCGCCCAGGGCGCCGGATATGAAGGGGCGCCGCAAGCGCATCTGTTTACAGGGTGTTATGTAAGTACGTGGCCAAACTTGAAGGGGTGATTCTTCGAGTAATTCCAAGACGAAAAGTTCATATAAACATAGGTCCGGTAATACTTCGTTTTCAAGATACAGGTTGTAAACATTCTCTAAACTCTAAATATATATATATATATATATATATATATATATATTTATATATATTAATATATATATATATATATATATATATGCTGAGTGATGAACTCGTAAGTCTGAAATCTTCTCTGTCTGATCAAAATGTGGTTACTCCTATTTTTGTTTTAAATCTTATCAAAGATCGCAACTTACAAGAACTTTATTCAAATGTATGGATAGCATTGCGAATATTATTGACTATACCCGTAACGGTTGCTAGTGGGTAGAGGAGTATTTCTAAGCTTAAGCTGATCTGATCGTCAATATCTCAATCTAGATTGACAAACTCGGCAACTTTGTCAATCGAAAATGAAATTGTTCAAAACATCGACTTTGATAACCCAATAAAAGAGTTCGCTGATAGAAAGGCTAGAAAAGTATTTTTTTTTTTATATGGTTATTTCTTTTAATAAATGGTTATTTCATTATATCCTTTGCATTTTTTCGTATTGGTTTGAATTGCAGTTAGGGGGCGCCGTAGAAAGTTAGGGGGCGCCGTAGAGGATCTGATGATTCCCAAATTCAAAAGATGTAATGCCTATAACTACAAAGAAATAAACTGCAAAAATAGATTAATCTGCCAGATTTATAGTGAATAACATGAAATGAGTGATTGTCCTAAAAATGCAAAAAAGTTGTGTACTGTCTAAAGTCTAATAAAAAATACAAACATTTGAACTATGATACAAACCATGAGGCAAATAATCGGGATACCCATCACACAAATATTATCTTCAAAGGCTAAAAAACTCAATTGACTATGATGCTAAATGAGAAATGCATTGAGTTTTCGTTTCATTAAGAGTCGGACAGTTTGTGCAAAACCAGTCTTTGGAAATGATCTCAGATTGTTCTAGGTTAATAAGTATTTCTTGTCTAGGTTTTCAAGTGACAAGTATGTTGCATCATCAGCAAAGAGGACTGGTTTCACAGTTTGGCCTAGACCGATAGGCAGATCATTGATATAAATTATGAAAAATAAAGGTCCAAGTACAGATCCCTGTGGAACCATATTGCACAATATAAGTACAGAGCTTTAATTGCCATACTTAACATAATAATAATGAATAAATAGAGTATTCGTAGCCCAGAAGAGAGTTATTAGACTTTTATTCAACTTGAAAAGAACTGACTCCTGTAAATCATACTTCAGGCAATATTCACTATTAACTGATCCGTGTATAATATATATATATATATATATATATATATATATATATATATATATATATTCATAGCTGTTTGTGCTATATTAAACGAAATATGAATTCTTTAACCAGAAATGGTGATAATCACCGTAACCCCACAAGGCATGGTAATAAAATTAAGATCCAGAAACATTCGACTAGCTTATATGAAAAGACTCATTCGCTTGCAGGAACAAAATTATACAATCATCTACCACCCGAGCTGAAAGATATACAATCGTACGACCTATTCAAAAAGAAAGTTAGAGAATTCCTTGCATTGCATAGTTTTTACTCCACCACTGAGTATTTCAGTTATGAGTGAAGTTTATTTTTTAAATAATGATTTTCCGTATGTGAATGTTCTATCTTAGCCATTCCATGTGAAATTCTACTTTTTACTAATGTATGTTTGTTTTTGTTTCTTATATGTATTTATATGTGTGTTATACTATTATTTAATATTCAGATTTATTTGGACACTTCAATTGACATGATGTATATGAACACAAAGGATGTGTATACACTATCTTTCATACATGTGTTTATAAGAATTGCGATAGGATGATCTAGTGTATCAGCAACCATTTTTAGCAGACTGGCATTTAGACTATAAACAGTTCCTTGACTTTGAGTTCTTTCTGTTTCCAATAATCCAGCATACTTCCTGTGCATCTGTTGGATGCAAATACAGTGACTTGTTATTTATGGGAATTTTCTTAATAAAGTTATCGAAATTAAGATTTTTAGTTCTATCATCAGCAAGTTTGCAGTCCTCAATTAGATTTTGTATAGCACCCTGGAAGAATTTTTCAAAATCTTCAGCAGAGATACCGCTATCAGAAGAAGTCTCACTTCTACCTAAGCTAACATTTATAATATTCCAAGCTGTTTTCTGAGGGTTATCCAATTCTAAGATATTTTTGTTAAGTTTTATGTTGATCATGTTTCGATATTATTTTTTTAAGAAATATAAACTCTCTTTAGATCTAGTGACATCAAATATTGTCTGGGCTGCATCCATTTAAACTTAAGATGTTTAAAGTTCCGAGTATATTCAATATTCTTAATGTGATCGCTACCCCTCACACTCACTTCTTTTTCAGGAAAACAGCGTAAGTAACTGTGAGACAGGGTATTTATTATATAATGAGCCTGATCTTGGGCATTAAAATGAGAAAAATTCCAATTTGTGTTAAAGACCTGTCAATTGCTTTACATGTCATAGGGCGACAGACAAAGGTGCTGACATGAGATTTCTTATTCTTTTTACCCGACTATGGCGAAGGAGGAGGATTTTGACCGGTATGTATGTATGTGGGTATGTATGTATGTTCATCTGTTCCCTCATAACTTCTAAACTACTTATCATAATTTGACAAATGAGGTATCGTTGGAAGCGTCTTCATCGTCCGCTGGTTATAGGCTATGTGACATCACATTAAATTGAATATGGCGCCCTTTAGAGGACATAAAGTCATGAACAAAAAAAAAATTAATGATGCTGTGTTGAGTATCAAATGAAAGGGCTTAATTAACCTATTTCAAAAATATACAGGGTGTAACCAATTGAGTGCGAAATTTTTTCGGGGGTAATTCCTTGTCAAAAATTAAAGGGGTCTTTCATGTAAACAAAAGCTCTTAGGCTTTCCTTGAAAAGTCACACGCTTCCAAAAATGAGAAAAATAAAAACCAAATTTCTTGAAATTACTGAAAAGTTGGAGAAATGACATTTTGTGGGCATGTTCTACCAATAAAAAGGCTACCTATGAATATTTTTTCAATTTTGTTGTGATATTTTTAAGGGGTGAAACATGCAACCCCTATTCCATTTTATACCAGAAACTTTTTAACAAAACAAAATTTCTCAATTTAAAAATATGTGTTGCAAAAAACATTTAACTCATGTGTCCGTAAAAGCAATAGTTTCCTAATAAAAAAAAATACAACATTGTGCATGAACGGATCTTCTGTAAATGGAATTGAAAAAATCAAGTAGGTGGCTGTCATGTTTTGTTTGCACAACTTGTGACTTCAATTGTAGTATTTTGAAATTATTCTGCTTGTTTTAACTTTTAATGTAGGCATGTACCAGTACCATGTTTTGTTTTAATATAATATCAAATTAAAAATACAAACAAAACAAAATTATGTGTATTACAACAAAGAAGCCTAACAAGATCAAACGGAACGGAGTTATAAAAACTGCTCGAAATGACCACCTCCAACCATTAGACAGGAATCAAGTCTTCGTCTCATAGACTGGCGCAAACGTTGAAATATTCCTGGTGTGTTTTGGATTGTCTCGCAAGCTGCAATGATGCGATTCCTTAAATCATTCAGACATTCAATGGGGGTCATATAAACCAAGGACTTCAGGTGACCCCAGATGCAAAAGTCCAAGGGGTTTGAGTCTGGAGATCTGGGAGGCCAAGATTGAGGTCCTGTTCTGCCTATCCAACGATTTGGATACCGTCGTCCAAGTACTGACGAGCAGTTATGCTGAAATGGACAGGCGCACCATCGTGCATAAACCACATTCGTGGTCAAATAGCTAGTGGAATATTTTCAAGTAAAATGGGAAGCTGCTCCTGGAGAAAATTTTTATAGGTTGCACCAGTTAGCCTTAACGGTAGAAAACAGGGTCCAATAATATTTTCGCCAATAATTCCGACCCACACGTTAAGTGAAAATTCATATTGATACCAACCTTCTTGAATTGCAGGTCGGTTATCTTCGGCCCATAGATGATTGTTATGGAAATTTGTAATCCCTTGCCTTGAAAAGTTGGATTCGTCAGTGTATGTTAGGTTTTTTTAAAATTGAGCATTTTGGGTTATCATTTGAAGACTCCATTGACAAAAGTCTACTCGATGGGGAAAATCTCGCGGCAAAAGTGCCTGGACTCGTTAAACATGGTAAGGATACAATTGGTGATCCTTTAAAATTTTCCAGATTAGTTTATTGCTAACATTAAGTATGTTAGCAATTTGTCTTGTACTTAATTCCGGACGATCTTCAATTATATAGATAACCTCTTCTTCCAGTGCCAGCTTTCTTATTACTCGTGGACGACCACAATCAATTGTTCGTTTTTGAAAAGTCCCTCTTTCACAGAGACGTTGGTGAAGATGTGCAAAAATTGTGTGATGAGGTATCACGCGCTGAGGATACATCTCTGCATAGAGCCGTCTAGCTTCCAAATAATTTCCATTGGCACGACCATACATAAAATGCATTTTGGCCATTTCAGCGTTAGTGTAATTATTCATATTGAAGATTCAAAAGACACAATTGAAGTTTCAACTACCACATAGAAATCAAAGCGACTTGACAGCCACCTATTAGATTTTTTCGATTTTAAAATACTACGATTGAAGACACAAATTGTGCAAACAAAACGTGACAGCCACCTATACTAGATTTTTTCGATTCCATTTACAGAAGATCCGTTCATGTACAATTTGTATTTAATTTTTTTATTAGGAAACTATCGCTTTTACGCACACAACAGAAGAGTTAAAAAAGTTTTGCAATGAATCGTTCTTTTCAACACATATTTTGAAATTGGGAAATTTTGTTTCGTCAAAAAATTCTGGTAAAAAATGGAATGTTTCAACCATTTAAACATGCCCACAAAATGCCATTTCTTCAACTCTTCAGAGATTTCAAGAAAAAAAATATTTTTTGTTCTCATTTTTGGAAGCGTGTAACTTTTCAAGAAAAGGCCTAAAAGCTTTTGTTTACATGAAAGACCTCCATTAATTTTCGACAAGGAATCACCCCCAAAAACCTTTCTAAAATCGCGCCTCAGATGTGAGCCAAACATATTTTCTCTCCAAACCTACCCAAAATACATATATAATGAATACGTATTTCATTATGGAGTATGGTACACATTTTAAAATTATATAAAAAAAACAAAACGTGTGTAATAATAATGACATAAGCTGGGAGTACCTCCACGCGGTATATTACCTAGGTACATGTAAAACAATAAAACCTAAAAAAAAATGGAAAGCGGCTCTGCAAATACTTTATCACGAAACTATAAACCGAAAATAATTCAAATAAAAAGTTCAAACCCGACTACTGAAAAATCATGCTGTAAAAATAATGAAATAAAAATAAGTTCAAAAACTATAACCCGACTACTGAAAAATCATTTTCTAAAAAGTATGAAACAAGAAAATATTCTCATCTGAATTGTTATGTACAAACTATTCAATATTTATCGTCTATTAAATAAACAACTTAAACGTAATATATTTTAATGTATTTAATACATATTTATAGTGATGTTCAGAGGATAGCCGTGGTCATATGCCACTTTGCCCTAAAGCTTATGATCGCGTACTACTGTTAGAATGTATTGTTTTGTTAGGGTAGTTGGCATATGACCACAGCTATCCTCTGAATATCACTATATATTATGTGCAAGTTGTTTATTTAATAGACGATAAATATTGAATAGTTTGTACATAACAATTTCAGATGAGAATATTTTCTTGTTCCATACTTTGTAGAGCGTTATTTTTCAGTAGTCGGGTTTTAGTTTTTGAACTTATTTTTATTCACTTTTAGGATTATACCTTTATTATCTGACATGAAAGGTTTCACAACTTTTGAAACAAAAGTTCCTTTCTGCAGATTTGTGATTAGGTTGTCGACTCTAGTTCTGCTGGTTCGGTTACTCTAGTGTCACTGGAGACCTGTTCGACTATGTTTTAGGATAAAAATATATTTCTGCAATCTCTTACTGTGCCTTCATTAGTTTTGAAATTGAAATTTAAGTCTCCTAAAACCATGACTTTCGAGTTGTAGTAGAGTTTTTTTTTCTAGAAGTGCATCAATTTATTCAAATATATTTCACTGTTGCCATCTGGAGAACGATAGGTACAAACAATGACATTCCCATTTTTTCCAATCCAAGCACATGTAAATTCAGCATCAAAATCAGTACATAGATCTTCAACATCTATAGGCTTAAGGCATATGTCGTTTCTAGCATAACTACTTACACCTCCATGTATATGTGATTTTCTAATTATTTTGAGATGAGCTTAAAGTTCGGTGAGACTATGATTTCATCTTGTTGAAGCCAAGTCTCAGAAAGAGCAAGAATGTGAATGTCATGTGTAAGTGTAAATAGTTCTAGTATGTTTACTTCATTTCTTAAACACCTTATGTTGATATTAAAGATGTGTTAAGAGTATCTTGATTCTCATCTTTATTTTTTACTTGATTTGCCCCTTCCTGTACATGCGAGTTATCGGTAATACAGATACTACAGATCATAACTCGTTTCAGCTGAGAGAATTCTTGTATTATGCGCATCATATCCTAGATTTAAGTTGTCATAATCGTTTAAACTATTACAATGATTAAAGTCATTTGAATTTTCAAAATTTACAGAGCGATTTATATAATCAGTAAGATTAGGATTATTTGTGGGATTCAATTCCGGGGGTTTACTGGTGATATAATTTGCGACTGAGGGTCACTTTCTTTTGCTGGAATTCTCCTCTTCTGAAAAAACGAGACTAGGACACCACTGGGCCAGATTTGGCGATTCCATGCTTTCTTAAGATACTGACACTTCAAGGTGATTTTCATTGAAGTGTATATCTCCGGACGTTTCGATGTGTGAGACTCACATATTGTATCGGGAATATTTTTGTCTAGAATAATCTTAAGATCTTCTGGTTTTGTACTTGGGTCTAATCATGGAGTTCCACAAGTTGAGGAATTGTCTGCAGCTCCGGAAATTACCTCCAGCGTATTTCCGTATTTATGCTTTTGTGTGGACTATCCATCGTTTTCATTGCTATTATTCTCGGTGGAATGTCCTAATTCTTGTAAGTTTTTCATTACACTACGGGTTCTAGGTTGTAGAATTGCAGAACTCACTTGTGAAAGATAGAAAATATATTTTTTTTTTCGATTGGCTCTTTGTTTTTTTTATACCAAACCATCATCAAACCCATGGTTACCTATGCATCATTAGTATGGTGGCCAAAAATCCAACCGTACTCTGCACAAATCAAGCTCCAGAAAGTGCAGCAATTAGCCTTTCTGGGTACCCCTGGGGGTACAGGGTATGAAGAATATGATCTGCCTGTCGTAAGAGGGGACTAAAAGATCAAACCCAAGCCAAGGTGGGAGGCATCGTGCTGAGGGCTGAGTGACTGCAGGGTTAAATATACAGTCTCAAACAAACTCCTTGTATACTACGCCTTACCGCAGCGGACCAATTCCCCAGCTGCTCGTGGGAATCAAATGGATACAAAAAAAAACTGGAAGGACAGAGGCGTACACGCCCAGTCACAAACAAAAGGCAAAACTGCCCGGTACTAAGGCTCTGCAGAAAGCACCAAAACCCAAAAAAAAGGTTATTGTAACTTCCCCAGAGGAAATAGAACTACTCACGGATGAGGAAGCTGCCCATCTAGAAGAGGCTTCAAGATTGAAACAAAACTTGTAAGTGGACTCGACTACATAGTCACGAAGAGGCTAGTCATAAAAGAAAACTTTCAAAAAAAAACAACAACCGAAACAGGCTCCAAAGCAGGTTAAGATGAAAGAGGTTAGAAAAAGCACAAAAGAGGTTAGAAAAAGCACAAGAGGCTAGAAAAAGCACGAATGAAGCTGTACCAAGCACATTCACAAAACGCCCCCGCCCACGTAGCAGTACAACACCACAATTCAACATGCTGAGAAAGAAACCAAGGCAAGAAGGAGTTTACCTTCAAAGATGCCCTTGCCTAAGTCAAGGTTGACGTGGTAGACAAGGGGTTCCCAGAGACCAAATTGGATCCGGAAAGGCTAATCGAAGTCCATGACTCAATCTCTGAGGCCCACGACCACAAGTGCGCTTTGCAAAATGCACGCATAAACCAGGTTACTGATTACGTGCGCAGATCGCACTAGTGCAGACTGGCTGAGAGATGCCATCCCACATAAAGCACGGGAAAGGGGCTGAGGGTATTGGAGGAGGCTGAGGGTATTGGAGGGGGCTGAGGGTATTGGAGGGGGAGGATCTTCCAGAAGCAATCGCCTATATCCCGGACAAAGGCCAGAAGCGGAAAAAATCCTGTGAATGCCAATCACGGGCTAAGGCCTCTGGACAGCGTTGGGTAAAACCCCATCGGACAAAGGTCAAACCTGGGCTTTCTCGATGGATAGCGCATCTCTGGAGGAACTCCAGAAAATAGATGTGTCTCCCTATTATAATGAATCAAATTCAGAGTAAAGGGAAGACAAAACCCGAAACAGGGTACAAAAATAGTGGAGGGCGAAGATTCCACTCCGGAGATCCTAGAGATCCAGGAGGAGGAATCAAAAGGCCCCCAAGGAGTGAGTCCTCTCAAAAGGCAAGCAGCCCATGAGAGCGGTATGCACATGGAAATGGGAGAAGCCTCGGAGAAGGCAAAACAGCTCAGTTCACAGAACTGAGTACAGGGGTTAGGGTTCTGCATGCAAAGACGGCCAGCGGTGTCATGTGTAGGAGGTTCGACAAGGAGGGTCTTCCTGCAAGAACCCTGGGTACATGGAGGCAGAATTGCAGGCCTAAAAACCTCGCGCTTGCTCTGTATATTGTAAGTGGCTCTGATTCGGAATAGACTGTCGGACTTGGAGGTTGACAGTTATTTACTGGAAATTATGCGATCTTATCTATCCAACAGAACACTACAGAAAGGAGATTACTCACAGGTCATGTCACAGAGGGTCCCGCAAGGCGCAGTCCTCAGGCCAACATTATGGAACGTTATGTATGACGGGGTCCTGAGATTAGAACTGCCGGCCGAATGCTATACCGTAGCATACACAGACGACTTGGCTGTCATTGTCAAAGCCGTGAATAAACAGGAACTGATAAGGAGAGCGAACACCTCAATGGAACGCATAGGCCAGTGGATGAATGATAACGGGCTGAAACTCGCGCCGCATAAGACCGAAGCTATCATACTAAAAGGCCCAACACAAATAACGCCCAAAAAATACATCTAATACTTGGTGTCTGGCTAGATGACAAGACCAAATGGAACTAATACATCCGAAAAACATGTTAGAAAGCCAATAGACAAACAACTGCTACCGAACATTAGGGGCCAGGAATACAAAAAAGAAGGGTTCTATACGGCATGGTGCAATCGGTACTGCTGTATGCGGCCCCGATCTGGGGCAAAGCAATGAGAGTTGAAAGATATAGATCGCTGATAACCGCAATGCAAAGGAGAATGCTAAGGATAGCAGACGTTATAAATGTCATTACAGCGATCCCCCCCATTGACCTCCTGGTGAAGGAACGGATTAGATTAGATGTTAGACCCAACGTTGATGAAAATGCAAAAAAAGAGGAGAGGCAGAGAACAATAGAAGAGTGGCAGGAAAGATGGAACATCAACACATGTAAGGCACAATGGACAAAGTGCTTGATTCCAAATATCGAAAACTGGGTACAATGCGATTTCAAAATATCAAACTACTGCATAACCCAGGCACTCAGTGGGTATGATTCCTTTAAATAGTATACGCCGAGGATAGGGCAGTCACAAGACAGCAAATGCCCATACTGCCTGGAAATAAATGATGATCCAGAGCATACAATCTATACATGTCCCGGAAATAGAATTCGGAGAACTAAATCCAGATAGTATGATGGGTAAAATGATCAGAAATCTCAATCAGTGGAACAAAGGTGCAAACTAGAGAAAGAATGAAACAAAAAGAGATCGAAGGAAGAACTTTTCAAACACAAAGAGGTAAATGAAACAATTTGTGAAATGCCACTTATACCCGACGCAATGTCCCATCGGGCAGTTCCGTATATAAGAGAGAGCATGTGGTGGTTTTAATCGGTAGGAGTCCGACACTGTTGTTTTGCGATGGACACCAAGCAAGCAGCGTCCACCACGAGAATTTTCACCCCCCCCCCCCGCAGTAACTAAGGTAGTGTAGGCATCGGACATTCAAAATTGACTCATTATAAAGACAATTTGTAGGATAAAGTCTATTTTTGAATAATATTATTCGTAGTATATAGTTTTGTACTACATTTAGTTGAGTTAATTCATTGTCATAGACCCCCCCACACTATGATACCATAGTTTAGAAGTGATTCTACTATGAACTTGTAGATTTGTAGAAGTAATTTTTTTGGTAAGATTTTGCGTATTATATAGAATTTATAAATTGAGCGCCTTATTTTGTTGGTTGAGTCTTGAATAGTCCATTTTAGATTTTTATCAATAGTGATACCAAGATATTTTATGGAATTAGTTTCTTTTATTATCAAATCATTTATTTTTGATAGAATTAAAATGTGGTTCGTTCAATCATTCATAAAACGTAATATAGAATATTTTATCAGAGTTTAAAGTTAATTTATTTTTGTCGAGCCAACATTTTACAAGGTGCACTCCGTGAGTCGCTGTACTTTTAACATTTTCCCAGTTTGAACCGTTAAAAAGTAGAACTGTGTCATCTGCATAGGAGATAGAGATACCATTTATGTTTAGGTTTGGTAGTGAATTGATATAAGTAATAAAAAGAAGTGGACCAAGCACTGTTCCCTGCGGGATACCTATCTTACTTTCAAGAGGGCCACAATGTACATTCCTAATTTTAGTTATTTGTTTTCTGTTACGCGAATAATTTTTGAAGATTTCCAATACCACACCTCTGACACCATACAGCTCAAGTGTGTCAGTAAGTTGTTTATGAAATACGGTATCGAAAGCCTTCGCAAGATCTAGGAAAACGGCAATTGCTTTTTCATTATTGTCAAGACTCTTTTTAATATTGTTCACGAGTTCAAACATGGCATCATTTGTGCTTATACCTTTCATAAATCCAAATTGGTTGTCGTTTAGTACATTCACTGAAGTTAGGTAATCTATTAACCTACTTTTGAGACATTTTTCAAATATTTTTGAGAGGTAGTAATTACACTAATGGGTCTTTTTTTTTTAGATGGGAAAGAAATTTTGAATTGGGATGGTACCGTGCCTGTTAGAAAAATTTGATTCATGAGGTGAACTAAAGGATCTAGAATGAGCATGTGGATTTTTTTTATCAATTTAGATGAGATGCATCTATGCCTGGTGCACTATTATTTTTCAGGGTATTGATATGCATTCTTCCTTGGAAACGGGTTTTAATGCCATATAATTTATTAAAGAAGGGTATTCGATTGTAATGTCAGAAGGGAGTTCATTTATTTTTGTTGATATGTTCAAACCAGCATTCACATAGTAATGTCATAATAATTATGGAATTGTTCATTGTTTTCATCTGTAATTAGTAAGTAGTTATTAGTTTTGTTTTTATTCTCATTTCTTGCATCTGAAATTATTTCATACATTTTTCTTATGTTGGTAATAGTCTTATTAACCTGATTTATGTAGTAGTTGTTTTTGGCATTCAATATAATTCTGTTGAGATGATTCCTGTACGTTTTATATTCTTGGAGTAAATTTAAGTCATTTTTATTTCTTTATGACCTGTCTTTTCAGCTTGTCTCTATGTTTGATAGATTCTATTTTTCCCAGTGTAATCCATGGATTCAATTTCTTATGTTTTTTTAAAAGAAGAAGAGGTACACTAATTTTTTAGCGACATGAAGGTATCAAGAAAAAGCCATTTCTGGGTCCTTTAGAGAAAGAACATTATTCCAGCTTACTGTTTTAATGGTATTTTCAAACTTTTCTTCGTCAAACATAACAATAGTTTTTAGTTCAATGTCTGTGCTGTCGTTTCTAGTCTCATTTGATCTATTATTCAAGAAGTCGGGGAAATGATGCGTAGTATCTGTATCAATGACAAGTGTATTGAGTGTTATTTTGTTGGTGCTAATATGTTTTCTTACGAAAACGTGGTCAGGGCAGGTGCTAGTTTCAGTGGTTACTCTAGTGGAATAATTTATGTAGGACTTGAACCCAAAATACGATAACATAGATAAATAACTGTTATTTGTTGGTTTTGTAGGGTTGAGGTTGTCGAAGTTAATATCACCTATAAATATATCTAAATAATTTTTTTTATTATCAAAATGCGATTCTAAGTCAGTTAGGAATATATTCTCATTTATGGAGGGAGATCTATAGCAAGGCATAACTGAAAATTGTATATCACATAATTTAAATGTGATATTACTAATTGTTACCTTAGTTATTGGTAGAATTATATGTTTTATGTCGAAGTTAATATAATCTCTAATGAAAATGGATGCCATCATTCTGGTTGATGGTACTGTTGTGTAGCACGTTTTAAATCCATGAATTGAAAAAGTATTACTATTCAGAATATTTCGAATTTCACCAAAAACTATAATATCCAAATCTTTCATTTGGGTTGATTCAAGAAAGATCCGAAACATGTCAAAATTCTTATGTGCACTTCGGATGTTGATGTGAATAAGCTTTAGTACATTTTTGTTATCAGCTATGTCAGAGCAGCATTTCCTATATTCATCCACATTATGTCTTACAGTTATATTATTTTGAGTGTATCTTTCTTCATATCCAATTTCATTTAATAAGGTTAGTTCAGCAATATCAATTAAAATAATATAAATAAATATAGAAAATCCCCTTACTGATGATAGTTAATTTTGCTCCTGAGTATTTCAATGTGATACTTTAGGGTTGGACATTCAGGATTGTTACTTTGGTGACCAGTGGCGTGGTTTGTGTTGTATTTTGCGTTTGAGGTATCACAGTTTCAACAGTTCTATCCTTGGGACACATTTATTCTTCATGTTCTTCGCTGCATATCGGGCATACCTTTTTCTTCTGGCATTCTTGTTTTTTGTGATAATATCCTTGGCAGTTGAAACATTTTGGTACACTTAGGTCTTCATATACCATGAATCTTTCCCATCCTAGACATAACTTCTTCAGGTTTGGTATTTGATGAAATACATTCGGTGCAGCTTCGCAAAAAATTGTTATGGTGCCATTTCTGTTTTTACGAACAAAATTTACTTTGATTTCGCCTCTTAAATTTTGTTTTGTTATGCATTTTCAATTTTCTCCTGTGTATGTTATTGGGTGTAACCCACAACTTTGATACGTGGTTGTCTCAGTTCACTCATTTTGATTTCATATTCATCTTTCAAGTTGCTTTCTATTGCCTGCTTTAAGAAATCCAATTCATTTTTTGTTTTGCATTTGATTTCCATACTACCTTTTCTTGTTGTTTTCATATAAAGATCCATAAGATGAAATATATTGTATTGTATACTATTGATTGAATGAATGAATGTATGAAAATTATGGGATAACATTCCTGTTCTATTCAATCACCTATTGGATTTTTCTTAATTACATCTTATACCAACTACAACTTGGTCTACATATTTGAAATGGAACATATGCTGGTAATTTAGTTTATCTCCACCTGAAGAAGCTTTTGGATAGTGTAACATGGGTAGTGGTTTTGTAAACCTACTTCAGAAAATTGAGACGGTGTGACCCTGGGTCTTGTTAGATTACATAAATTCCTAGATCTTGGTGGGTAGGGGAAGTGTTCTTTTTATAAACAAAAAAAAACTAGTTTTATGAAGTCAACTATGGAAAACATCAGAGCATCGTCTGAGGATGAAATTATCATTCAGAAGAAGAGCATACCAAGCAGGTAGTTAGAATCATCACCTGCACTTCCAAGAAAAAGGTTTCCGATTACAAGAATCTAGCAGAAAGTAAGTAAAATTCTTTCGATGATTTCTTTCCCTCTCCGCCACTGAAGTTATGGAATTGCACGACTACGGATCACAAGTTCTAACTATTTGACATCTAGAATTGAAATACACACCTCATTGATTAATCTGAACATACACAAATATAAATCTTAGGAACAGAAAGGACAAATATGGGAACATTATAGAGATGAGGGTACTTAATTTAACTTCAACAATACCCTGTAATGATCCAATAATATTTCTCTGCTGAAATGACTAACTTTTGGAAAAGAATCTTGGAACTTTATAAGCATGTAGGAGTGATTATCTTCAACTTCTACGTTTATTTCACACCTCAAATAAAAGAATATACTTTCTTGATAAAGCTGATAGAAAGAATACTATCTTTGGAGTTAGTAAAACCAAATCTAGGAAATACTAAAACCAAATCTAGGAAATATTATGAACATGTAGGGATGACACTTCAACTTTCACGCTACCCTGTCACCTTCCTATAATATTTCTCTACTAGTCGAATACATCAAATGAAAGAATACACTTTTCTCGTCAAGCTGATATGCTTTGTACCCACTTTACCGAGCTTGAGAGTTGAAAATAGAGTTTCAAAGTAAAAGTTGTTCTGTAGCGGGGATGTCAACAATACGCCAAAGACCAAAGTTTATGGCTGAAATTTGGTAAATGCCGTATTTATTCAGAAGAGAAATCTGGTTCTAACTGTACAACAGATATCTTAAGCTGGATTTATAGTTAGACGGACTGTAAATGTAGACGCACTGCAAAAAGATCAAGATAATTTATGTACTCTTGTTTATAAATGAACGTAAACGCATGACGTAACGTAAGTGAAACGGACTGGAACGGAAGAGTTGGCCAACTTTTATCTTTTACATCTTGCGTCCGGCCAATCAAAATAAAGAATTATGTGTGATGTTTTTCACAAGACCTAATTATTCATTAAATACTGGAACAGTCAATCACGTATGCTTAAAAAAATTGATCTGGATCAGCAGTCTTCATCTTTAAAAAATTATTGTAGGCATTCTCTACTTTTCTATTACGGTTTATGGGTCTTGTTTTGTAACGTCTCAGTCGCATAATTATTGTTCTTCGAGTTTGTCGACACTTTTCCAATGCTACTGCATACAACAACAGTCCCAAGGCACCAAGAAGCAAACCTTCATGTATTTCATAATCCATTGTGACACAGAAAACGAAGCATAGATAAATATTTAGAATATAATACAAATCCAAACCAACACAGGCTGTTTATGATTCGTATAATGTGTAGGTTATGTTGAATGTCACTATCACTTCTACCCTTGCGCAAAAATTCCGTTCTGTCTATTTATAAATTTAATAATATTTTACAGTCCGTTTGTTACGTATACAGTGCGTCTACGCTTTACAGTCCGTCTAACTATAAATCCAGCTTAAGACCACTTTTATGCAAGTTTCAGATTGCAAATCCATTCGGGAAATTAGAACAACAACAACAAAACTCAGAAAACTGATTTACAAATTTTATATACTGAGAGAGATACTGTCGATTAAACTGTTGCTTATAATATACAAATCACTTGTGGAGTCACTCCTACGCTATGGAATACTAGTGTGGGGTGGTCTGTATGAAAACTCATTACAAAATCTCAAAGTGATCCAGAATTTTATATTAAAAATTATCTTTAGACGAAAAAAACGATCCTCGACAAATGCACTGTATTCTCCAGATATACTTAATATTCGGTCATTATATTTTTTCACAATTTTAATATCTGCCTATAAGAGTGGTCATTGTCAGCAAACATTCAATCATGGTTACAATACACGTGGCACGGTGAACCAACTACTCGTTACACCACTTAACAACAAGAACATTAGTCACCGTTTTGTAACATATATTCAACCTAAAGCATATAATCTATTACCTCTCGCCATTCGAAAATATGCTAATCTCAAGAAATTCACTTCAGCCATTAAACTTTATATCTATAGTAATTATAGGGACTTCTTGAGAATTATAGAAACATAAAAAATGTGTATATTTATTATTATTCACCAACTTACAGCCATGTTAACTGCACTGTTGAATTTTGATTCACACAATTACTGCCTATTGTAGTATGTTTTACTCTGTTCCTATTAACCCTCCATTTTTATATTGTTTATACTGTTCCGTTCCTTCTTCCTATTTCTGACTTTAAATTGTCGGTTTTCATGTTATGCTGTTTTTTTTGTTTTTCTTTTTTCTCTACACAATACAAGTGTGTACTCACTTAGAGTGTAGGAAAAAAAAAACATTTGATTTTTTTTTTCTTTCTAATTATTATCAGTAGTATTATAATTGATTTGTATTATTGGAATGTATAGCAAAACGGCTGAATAATAAATGAATAAATGAAAATGAATAAATGAATAATATGAGACAATATTCAGAAAAACAAAAAAAAAAAGAATATTGGCAAATTCCAGTCGGATAATTTGGGATAATAGAAACCGGCTTATTTCTATAAAAGCGAGTTCAAAATCAACCAGAAGATAGTTCAGCTTGGGTCTTGGTCCTGACAACATCTCCTGCCATGGAAGGTGAATTGAATCATTTTAAATCCATTTTTACTGAAACTGAAATGTTATGTACGAATTCTCTCTCTCTCTCTGTCTATATGTTTGTGGTCCTTGCTTCTTATTGGCGCATTTGACCAGCTCGATTCCTTTGGAGGTTCAACCTTGTCTGGCTCTAATGTCCATGCTGTCCTTGTGGATTATATTCGATTTACTTCTTAACATGCTGTCCTCTGTTCTTTTCTTTATATGTATTGAAGATTCTTCTCGGTGTTTGAATTCATCAGTAAGGTCTTAAACATCACATACAAAGGTATTATAGGTTTCTATGTAGTCAACCAGAAAAAGTTCCAATCAGATAAGACCGGGTGGGTTCGGTTACAAAATATTATATTGTTTGGTATTTTTTTTTACTTTAATTGCAAAATACCTTCACAATCCAGCACAAATAGTTCAAACCACGACCTGAAGAATTAAATAAACCTTATAAAATCTGTTCCCAAGAAAAAACCATATCGGGATCATGGAAAAAACTGATGAAATAAAAAAATATTCACCACACAACCAATTAACTCAATCAACACAAGTACTACAACTATTATCTAAAAATATCAGCCATAAGTATGATGTAAGAATAAAATTCAGAACAACCAACACATTGATATATTGATACATACCAAACCAAAAAACATTAATGAAAGCATACAAACTTTGTTCAAAATACTCCTTGTTCGTGTGGTGAAAGTTATTAGGTACGCCAGGAAGAACATAAAAATTATATAAAAAATCGGCAAATAACTGATTTGAATATTAGAACTTATCCTTACATTTAATGGTGTTCATATAAATATTGATGTTCAAACGAACATATTCAAATAGACTCTACTTTGGGGAATAAAATAAGTTCACGAGGTTTTGGATATAGTGACAGAATCCAGAATATGATAATTTACAAATTAAACCATTTTCTTGACAAAATTTTATAAATGCTGTAACCTATCAGGGCAAACTAATCTGTTTGCCTTTCTACACTTTTGTATAGACTTACTTGATAATATTTTCCTAACCCGCAGGTTATGCCGCAAGGAACCAGAAACAGTGTCACACATATTGTATAACTGCGGAGCTCTAGATCGCAGAAAACATTAAATCTTTGGGCAACCAGTTGGCGAACCAAAACTCACACACTTAGTAAAGGACTTGCACAAACTCATCAAATATACGAAATTACTGAAGTGAATACTGTAGGAGTGAGCAACAGGTAAGATACAAGGGAACAAAAGCCCCAAATATTATCGTATGTAATGACCAGACTAGATTATGGGCTGAAGCAGAAAGACTCCGGGACTCCCACACTACCACAATACATTCATTTACCAAAAAAAGAAATATCCAGAATTGTTGCTCCTTCACAAATTTGTTTAGTTACAGAGTGAATAAGTGAAAGCTTTCAATAATAACAATTACCTGTTTGTTGTCAACTTATGGAGGGCTTCTAATACCGACATTTGATCTGCAATACTATCAGTTGGCCTTGAGAGTAAGAATAGGATATTCCTATTCAAGCAGTGATATAAACTCTCCAAAGTTAAGTTTCCCGTTCTTCTTTTGGCTTGTCCAATTAGTTTCACGATGAAATCAAATACTTCATGGGGGTCTTTTGAGAGCAAACCTTGCCAGAGTTTGTCTACAATTCTAGCTGTTAAATAAAAAACATTAGGGGCCACATATTGAATATGTGCATTAGGTAATGGTACAATTGGTATAGCTGCTTGATCACCAACTAGCATATCTGCAGCAAGTAAATGGTTCATCAGATTCACTAGTATTTCAGACTGGTAACATATCTGTTGAGAAGTTGTAGAGTTTTCTGGATATGCATCCAATATCAAGTCTATCACAGGTGAATTTTTACCAGTCACAGGCAAGCTGAGAGAGTCAACTACTGTTACTCGTATGAAGTCTATGATGAATTGCCGAACTGCATGATTAGTTAGAGATATATCCTCTGGGATTGGAGGAACAATCATCACTGTTTCAGCTTCTTCTCCAGCGGGAGTTGAAGCTCCACTACTTTCATTACTTTCATTTGTAATTGATGAAGGAAACAGAACACTGGCTAATGCTCCCAGAACTTCAGGTGACATCATAATGGGCATAAATTCCGGCATATTGTGGTATAACTGAAATAATACCTGAAAAATAAAGTCATCTTGAATATTACCGTTAATACAAAAAAAAAATATTAATAAATCGTTATGATGTAAAATACCGATGTTATCGAAATAAGAAATGATTAATTTTGGTACCAATTGAAATAAAATCAAATCAAGAAAAAAAATTATAATCAATTAATTTATGTATTAGACTATTTGTTTTTAGGTGGTGAAATTGAAAACAAAAAACATTCATCAACTGTATCACCACCCTGGATAAAAGCCTGGAACCATCAAAACATAATTATATATCTCGGTCTCCTTCCTCTGATGTGAATTTATTTGTAGAAAATTTAGAATTAATACTGAGTGACCTTCCATCGAAATCAAATGTTTTCTTAGGTGGTGATTTCAATATAAATTATGTGAATGATAATTGTGCAGCTACACAAGCTCTTAAGAGCATATTACAATCCTTCAACCTTAACATGCACGTCAGATCAAACACTCGAGTTTGTAAATATTCCTCCACTTGTATTGACTATGTATGTACTAACTACGACCTTGAAAAAGTTTCATGTTCAGTTATTTGCTCTGGACTATCTGATCATGAAGCTATAGAATGTTCCATTCTTCTAGATGTAAATGAAAATAATAGATATAAATATGGAAGACTTTATAGCAGTGCAAACTATAATAGGTTCTATGAGAACTGTCTTGAATTTGACTGGGAACAGGTCTTACTTTTAAACGAACCTTTCGTTGCTTTCTATAGCAAACTTTCAGAATTTTTCAGTGTTTCATTTCCTATCCAGAAAATTAAAAAAAAGCGTGAAAAACCCTGGATAACATCTGGAATCAAAACATCCTCAAGGAATCTACGGTCCCTTAGTTATATAAGAAAATTCACCTTAAATCCAGATTTCCATGCCTATGTTCATAACTACCGTAGAATTTACCGAAATGTTCTTAAGCTTGCGAAATCTAAATATTTCCAAAATTGAATTGATTCCGCGAATAATAAAAAGAAAGAGACGTGGTCCATAGTTAATGACTTGCGCGAAAATCCTAAAAAAAGGAACAGTGTAAAAATTGCAATCAGTGCGGATGAGATCAATGAGTTCTACAGTTCAATTGCTCGTAAGCTTAGTGACAACATAATTGTCCCTTACGACCCTCTTATCAATGTCCATAATTGTCATACAAGGGATACTTTTATATTATACGATACTAGTATTGATGAAATCTTCGAAGTGTTTAGGGATATCAAGAATAAAAAATCAACTGGATACGATGACATATCCATGAACATATTTCAGAATCTTCCAAGAGTAGCACTTGAAACTCTTGTCGCATTAATTAATATTTCCTTTCGCAACGGTAGATTTCCTTCATTCTTGAAAAAGTCTGTGATAATTCCCTTGCACAAAGGCGGTAGTTTGGACGATCCCTCAAATTATCGCCCAATATCCCTCATCCCGACTCTGGCTAAAATAATTGAAAAACTCGTGAAAAAAAGGTTCAATGAATTCCTTACTGCTCATAAAATCATCAAAGAAAATCAATTCGGTTTCCAAGCTAAAAAGAACACCCAAGATGCAATTTTCTCCTTCCTGTCTGAGGTATATTCAGATATAAATGCCGGAGATGTAGCAGCAGCAGTATTCTGTGACCTCAAAAAAGCTTTTGACTGTGTAAACCACAAGATACTTTTGCGGAAACTGCATCGCTACGGCTGCGAGGGAGTTACTTTGGAATGGTTCGAGTCCTATCTAACTGGGCGCAGTCAAGTAGTAAAAAGCGATACTACTTCAAAATATATTAATATTGAGTATGGAGTGCCACAAGGATCGGTTTTTGGACCTACTCTTTTCCTTGTATACATAAATGATTTACTGAGTTTACACACTTCTTGAAAAATTACTTTATTTGCAGATGACACCACCATTCTATGGCATAGTAAAACTGTTGACGATTTGAATAATAAGATATTCAGAGACATACATACAATCAAATCTTGGTGCGACTCGAATCTCCTTTCATTTAACATAAGAAAAACAAATATAGTAACTTTCAAATGTACTCTTGAAGATATACCTCTCGATAATGAGATGATTGAAAATAAAGATTGCACAAAATTTTTGGGTCTTTTTATTGACAGCAATTTGAAGTTTGAAGCACACGTCAAACAACTGAAGAATAAAATCTCCTCAGGGTGCTATGCAATGAGAATTATTTCAAGGTAGCTTGGTACTGTCACGGCTATGACCGCATATTATGCATTAATTGAATCTCAATTGAGATATGCTATACCTTTCTGGGGGGTATGTAACTCCAGTCTGCTGGAGTCAGTACTTAAACTGTAAAAGAGAGCCATCAGATATGTGTTCAAACTAGGACCACGCAATTCATGTAAGCAGTTATTTGTAGAAAAAAAGATATTGACAGTTGTGGCTCTCTTCGTTATGGAAACTGTCTGTCTTATACATAAACATATTTCAAAATTTTAAAATATTTCATCGTGTCATAATACTCGCCAAAAATAAAAAAATAATTTAAAATTACCCTTGCCTTCCTCATCCCTGGTAAAGGACTCAATTTTCTATAACGGCGTCAAAATGTATAACCACTTACCGTCTCATTCTAGAGAGAGCCACGATAGTACTGAAAGCTTTAGAAAATATATTAAAAAACTACTCGTGAGCAGACCCTATTATAGTTTGCAAGAATTTTACAATGACAACTTTCACTAAAAAAATGTGAACTGTCTTTTAATGTGTGATTTTATTGCTTTTATTGTATTGTATACTCGATTAGAGCGATGCTTATAAGTCGAAAAATTGACAAAATGCTCAAATAACATTTTACATTTTTTATATCGATATTTTATTCATGTATTGACATTTATTTTATTAAATAATATGTATGTGTTTGTATATATGTATATGTATATATACTGAATGTTCAAAGAACAATTTTTATAGGTGTACATTTTTTTATTTTATTTATTTTACATAACCTTTTTTTTGTACTGTTTACCTTTTACTTTGTCAAAAAATTTTAATAAATTTTGTAAAATAGTACATTATTTTTTTAATATTTTTATTCAAATTTGCTAAAAGGTAAAAAATAATTGCTTTGCATGTGTGACGCAGATTGTTCTATAACTCATGGAATAACCAACGTCACACATCCAACGCAATTATTTTTTACTTTTTAACGTATTTGAATAAAAGGATTATTATGAAGTATTTTATTTTGTGCTTTTTAGCAAGTACGCCTCAATCTATGTTTTGTTGAAGCATCTTTATTATGAGGCCTTTTTCTTGTAAGTTCTGAGCAATCTAGTTCTTCAATGAGGAGAACAACGAGTTAATCTTTAGATTAACTCGTTCGCCATCCAGGAGCTGCTATCTTCAATTTATGAATTTTGACAAAAAATCAATAATCTTTGACTAAATTCATAATCTCAAACCCAAAAAACCCCGACAATACCAATTTTGAATATAAATGGTCCAGAATCACAAAACTCGTCCACCATTTTGGAACCGCTAGGTTGAATTTATAAATTGTGACAAATTCATAATCTCCGACCCCAAAAACCCCCACATACCAATTTGAAATAGAATCGGACTATAATTACAAAAATTCGTCCACCATCTTGAATTTCTAAATTTTGACAAAATATTCATAATCTCCGCCCCGAAAACCTCCACATACCAATTTTGAATCGAATAGGACCATAATCACAAAACTTGTCGGCCATCTTGGAGCCGCTATTTTGAATAGAAACGTTCCATCATCACAAAATTTGTCTACCTAATTATAAATTTCTAAAGTTAACAAAATATGAGAAATCGAATAAATATTGTCAATTTTGTTTATTGATATATTACATTATTATCAGTTTTATGTCTGACAAAGGCAATTTATACCCAGCAAACATGAATGAGCGGTAAATAGACCGTTGCTGTTAACTGCGGTAAGATGTCGGCAGCGGCACACCGATGTCTGTAAATAATTGGAATATTTATTATGGATGTTTTGAATTTAGCCAGAAATTACCCATTAAAGATTTGCGATAATCGCGCCGATGTCGTTTTGACACAGTATGTGGCATTACGCGCCGCACCGCTGTGACCTTGTAATGAAACTGCAACATTATTACTGCATATCACGCTCGCATTACTGAGTATCACGTTCGCAGTTAGCCCTACTGCTGATTTCGTGTAGGATGTCAAATCGGGTATTTTCTATTTTGTTTGATCATTGTGATATATGGTATATGGTCATGAAAAATAATCACAGTGGCGAGAATTTTCTCAGATTTGCGTGTTGTCATTCTATCTATTCGGTGAAATATTTTTCCAGGCCAGTTTAAAATGCAATATCTGGGAAATATGGATGAGTATCTTGGAAACCATTTAAGATACAATAAAAATGGTTGAAATGGAGAAAAAGTTGTCTGTTTAGGTAAATAGGAACAATCTGGCTCTACAGTTTCAGAAATTCTCTACAATTAGTGGCTTCAGAGAGTGAAAACAGTGAATTGTATGTATCTAGTCCATGAATCAGTCAATTCTGAATGTTCGGTAAATTTATTGTGTACAATAATGACCTATCTTCATTGAAGTTTCACTGTTTTCGAAGATATAATGCTAGATTGTTCTTAGGCGCTTATATGGGCCATTTTGTTTTCATTGAAACCGTATTTATGCTCATTGCCTTTTAAGATACCCTATACTTCCATGTACTGCATTTTGAATTGGACGCCCCTGTATATTTGCATAGATCATTGATGAAATCCCAACAGTGGAATGACGCGGTTGATTAGTAGGATACCCGCAATCGCACCATAATCTGTTCCATGAAATATCAGTTCATCTTAACTATGTCTATCCGCTGAAGTCCCGCTATGTAATAAAGCGGGTGGTAGTCTGGAGGCCTACTGATGACTACTGATGGCCGTCGCGATACGGGCTAGCCGGGCCGACGACGTATCATGATTATGGCCCGCTTATGTTGTCTGTCGGCTGTTTTTAAAGTGCCTCTAGAGGCCCACGCGTAACATGTTTGCTGGATAACGTTTAAAAAAATACGCTTTATGTATAAAATATTTATAAACAAATGGTTAAGTTGATAATTTTTCAAAAATTGTTTTTTTTGCATTAGGTTGTTGAGAGTTTATTATGATTACAAAAATTATAATGTCAAAGTTTGTTTATAACTATTTATTAAGTAAATAAAAATTAATTATTAATAAAAAAAAAATTAAAAGTAGAGAATAACCAATTAATAATTTTAAAGAAAAAAAAATCTCAATATATTATTTGAATAAAAAACAAAACGATTGAAAAAAAAATAGGATTTTTTTTTTTTAATCATAATAAATTTTTACCAACCTTAAGCAAAAAAACTGCGTTTTTTTTTTAAACGTAAAATGTCTTTGTCAGTCATAAAACTGATGATAATGTGAAATATCAATGAAAAAATGGTGACAATATTTACTCAATTTCTCTTTTGTTAACTTTAAAAATTTATAATTACGAAAATTGATTACCAATTTTTAAACAATTTTATAACATGATATTATTGAACACACATGACAAATGTGCTCCAGGACGCAAAAAAAATATCGAGTCATCCTGAGAACTATTCGGGTTTAAATAAAATTGGCGGTTCCAAAAAAATTACTAGTAACAATAGCCTCACATTATCAAAATTCAATGGAAACATTACTTTCCAAAGAAATTACATTCTCTCAAGTGTTCAGCTGATACTAATAATTTTTTTGATTTTTTAAATTATTTTTCTTTTTAAATCTTGTAAGGCTAACATATTGATAAAAAAGTGTCTTCATATTTTGAATACATTGCTAGTGTGGCATCCGCTGAACAAAGTTTTTCTTCGTTAAAACGATTGAAACTTGGCTGTGATCAACGATGCAACAGGAGCGGTTGGTTGGATTAGGTCTACTTCATGTTCATAGAGATGTGCAAATAGATGTTTTAAATGTTATTGAAATGTTTGTAAATAAGAAACACAGGATACTGAATTTCATTTTGTGATTTTTATTTTTATCTTAACGAAAGAAATCTTTGTTTTTGTACCTACTTATAAGTATATGTCTATATTTTATTTTATTACATTTTGTATTTTTGTTTGAATTTGAATGAAAAACAAATACTTAACTACATCCATCTTGGAGGCGCCATTTTAATTTTATGAAGTTTGACAAAGAATTCATAATCTTGCCCCGAAAACCGCCACATACCAATTTTGAATCGAATTGGACCATAATTACAAAACTCGTCCGCCATCTTGGAGCTGCCATTTTGAATTCGTGAATTTTGAATAAAAATTCATATTCTCCGACTCTGAAAACCGCTACATACCAATTTTGAATAGAATCGGACCATAATCGAAGAGATCGTCGCCCATCTTGGAGCCGCCATTGTTATTTTATGAATTTTCACAGAAAAATCATATTTTTCGACACCGAAAACCCCCCCATACCAATTTTGAGTCAAATCAAACCATAAACACAAATCTCGTTCGCCATCTTAGAGCCGCCATGTTGTTTTTTTCTCTAACAAAAGTTCCATAATGCATTGTCACGGGAACTATGAACACCTTCCAAATTTCACGTTAATCAGGCAACTAGAAGTGGGTGAAACTTTACTTGCAAGATATGATTACAGGCAGACAGACACCGGGACAGGTGAAACTAAATAAAAACTTTTAATAATAAAAAGGGGTCTGATTTAGAAGAGTTCATATTTTTTATTGAAAAATTCTGCTCAACATTCCTATTATTATTAATTCAACTACAATTAACATGTTGGAATTGTTTGAAAATATGAACAAGGTGTTCATAAAATCAATTCAAAATGTTTCCTTTTTCAATTAACATAATCTCTACATTTGAAATCAGTTATAGTAAGATCTAAAAGAATCTGTCAGATTCAAAAAATCTTCATAATGTTTACATCAGCTCAAGGAATTAAGATTGAAATATTTTTTTGGTAAAACTAAAATGGCCCATCAGGATAGAACATACATACTTTATCAAAACCTCAGCTGCAACGCATTCAAATACTGTGCCATTTATTTGAAAGGTTATCATGATTGTTGGCAATACCTCCGTGCTTCTCAAAAATTCACACTATTAACAAAAAGGCATTTTGGATTACTAACTAATCACATTATCAACTCAACAGTACTTAGAGTTTTTCCTGAAGGTACTTCAGGTGTAGGTAACCGTCGTTCTTCAATCGAAAGAGTATCATAGAGACATCCCGTTTGCTTGCATTCACATGAGTTCACAAAAACTTTAGATTTTGTATCTCATTCAGTCTACTAAAATATCAAAATATGGTCACTTAATTAATATTAGGAAATATCAAAAAAATTATGCATTAAAGGTTTTGGAAAGTGAATCTGGAGCTCAATTTCAAACTGGAATTCAGTTGTCAGAGGGTTTCTATTTGAATGTTTTTTTTTGTGAAATATTTTGACCGACTTTTTGCAAAGCCCATCAATCCATTTGATCTTCAGTACTCATAATCAAATCATATTGTTTACAGGTATACTTTACCTCAATTTTCTGAATGAGGAATTGCCCATACTGCTCGAAGGGAAGTATCTTTGGATGTTTGGTGAAAAATGTGGTTTCAACATCATCAGCTCAATTTCCCCACTATTTGAATCATGTTTTCCCAAGAGATGGGTAGGAAGACACAACCAATTGCCTGGCTGTCTTGTTCTTCGGACTTAAATCCACAAATTTTTTCTTTTGGGGTTATTTAAAAACCAAACATTAAATCAAGAACATTGATAGAAAAATCGAATTTAAACGGTTTTCTTCACATAAAGGATTCAATATAAAATTGAACCAGAGAAAGGTAGATCTCAGGTGAAAAACAACTACTTTCCTGGCAAATACCACGCAGAACGTTGAATGATATTCACCTGATGAGGGCCAAGAAGCCTGAAACCGGTATGCGGATTGTTAGGTGAACACGACTTGAATTAAACATAATCGAGCTTATCAGAAAGAAACATTTGCATTCAATGTCCATTGATATTTTATGGAAGTATGCATGGATTTTCAGGTGAATATCATTCAATGTTCTGCGTGGTATTTGCCAGGAAAGTAGTTGTTTTTTCACCTGAGATCTACCTTTCTCTGGTTCAATTTTATATTGAATCCTTTATGTGAAGAAAACCGTTTAAATTCGATTTTTCTATTCATTCCACTTCACATGGCACTTATCTCTCAAGAACATTGATGTTGTAATTGCATTGTAGAGGCTGTCAATATGTTTGAGGTCAAACAGATGTATCAGCAACACCTAATCACTTACCCGACAAACTCTTTGTGTGCAAGTTGTTGAATGCAATTTCGAAAGTGCTGTGTGTACAGTTAAATGATATCATGACTGTTTTTTCCTGAGATACATTTCAAATTTACATTAGGGACAGTAAACTAATGAAAGAAATATGAAATCTGATCAGTAAAAAATTTCTCAGTTTTTCCAATTTTTTAAGGATAATAAAACGTCCCATAAACTTGGTATTCTTATTTTTTGACATCAAAATGTTTAATATAAGTATATCTCCAATAGCAAAGAATTGGAAAACTCATAAATAATGCCAAGGTAAATGATATTTGTTTGTTATGTGTTTTGTAACACCAAGCCGATCAGATTTCAGTGTATTGCTCCAACTAGCAGATTTTGCCCCAAGTGGACAACCAGAGGGTTTCAAAAGTTTCAACAATGTGGTTTTTTTATTATTAACTACCGTACTTTGTTATAAATCTGGATTATTCACATATCATTCATATGAGTTTAACAAGTTAATATACGAGACAAAATACAAATATAGTTTACAGCACATCCCGTAGCCGCAGTGACAGTACTCTTAATACAATCGGCAGCCGCAGTGAAATGGTTAAACAGAATTTATTCATGTATGACCTTATTTTGGATAATCCAAACAACATTACAGTAAACCGAGTATGAAGTAATTTAAAATAATTTTAAGCTCAGAACCCCAGGCGACTTTGTTATTATGGATTATTTTAAAATTAATTTCTTGTTTTGACAATTTTCATCATGTAATCTATTAGCCAATCAATTGAAGAAAATAACTTGCAAACAAGCTGCAAAGTTGGAATCAGGATATAATTACAATTCTGTTTCATGGCAGAATGATGTAGTGATGTAGTGATGTAATGATGTATATACCCACCTGAACTATTGAAACTGGGTGACTTTGCAACCAATCTGGCAAGGATCCTCCTTCAGAATGTACCATTGCTCTGGTCAATCCCAAAAGAACAATGACAGCTTCTGGACACAAATTTATTTTTGGTATTACACTATTGATTGTCTGATTATTTATAGAACTGCCCCATAAGAAAGCCCAGACTGAATCCAGATCGAACTTCGTACTGGCAGATAATGATTTTACTGGTTGTCCCATCATCAATGCTGTCAGCAGGAAATATATCTCTGAAATTTCCAAATGATACGGTAGCAGCCAATTCAGATATTGAAATCCTGGTACATCTAGGCTATCTGATTTTATGTCGTTAAAATGGGTAGTATTCTGATGACAACCCAAAACTACAGCCATTTTGTTGTGGGATACCTGTTCAGTATGACGGAGCCATCCACCATTACCGCTACCCTCTCGAAAGCTACAGACAGGAACATTTCAATACAATTCAATTCAAATTATCTGAAACCTACCGGCAGAGTAATGAAGGGTTGGAACATAAAGCAACCATAATTCTCAAAGCCCAAACAACAGTAGTAGAATGTAAATTTGGCTGCATAAAAAGCAAAATCCAGTCAAATCCCATAGTTTTCGAAATCTCTTCTCTAATATGATTTCTGCCAGTAAAAATCATGGAATGTAATAAATTCAAACACCTATTTCTGAGGAGAATATTTTCTGCTTCGTCCCCCCTATTGATATCAGCTTCTTGGAATTCAATACTTTTCTCGATGTCAATTGACCTTACAGGTAAAGTAGATGCGATAAACTGACCAAACAGCAAAAGATCATTCTGTCTTGGTTGGCCACCAAGTAAAACGCTTAGTAGAGAGAACAATACCTGTCTTGTTGCTGAATGCTTGACTTCGGGACAGATATGTAACAGTTTCTCTACAAGTTGCAAATCTCTCATTATCCAAGCATTGTTGCGTTTCTCATTGGATTCTGTAGCTAATTCATAAAGATGTTCTAGGTGAGATCTTAGTAGCTCACCTGGGGCCTCATGCCACACTTCCAAATCACACAATAGATCCTAAAAAAAAAATATGATAACAATCCATTGATATATTCATGAGACTGAAAGTCCCTATAGGGTTCATTTACTGGTTCTGAGAAAAAAATCGACTCGACCATGTCCCTCTTTTTCCCAATAAAAAAATATTTATGATAGAAGACATGATAGTTTGCAATAAAAAGGTAGTGTACAAGATATTACCTTTAGGGAGTAGGTAAATTGAATCAAAATATATTTTTATAACCAGAGTGCATTGCTTTTCCCAGTTTAATGGCAATAAATGCTTAAAGTATGAAAGAACGACAGGCAAGCTGATCTGTGGTGCTTTAATCTGATGAATGACAGCCATAATAATCAACTACTATAATAAAAAGCATGTCGAAGCAAAGATAAGAGTCTACAAAGGAAAGAATAGTGAAGAGAAAAGATCTGGAATAAAAAAACCTTGAGAATGCCGGTTAAATTTATTTAATTCATTTGTAATTACATACAGGGTATTTTCAAAGTTGAGGCATATTTCAACAGGATGCAAAAAAGGTACCTATATAAAAGTTGCGGAATTACGTGGATATAAGTAATGCAAAATGTTAGAAAAATCAAGTATAGTTTTGTCGAAATTATATCTCTGAGTAATACCGCATTCAAGTGACATCTTTTTACGTTTGAGCTCACAACGTATATTTTCTGAAAGTACATAGAATGACACAAAATAAAAAGTTCCATAAGCAGCCAATCAGAAAACCCATAGAAGAAAGTATAAAATTTCTGTCAGGGACTGGTAGGTATATGGCGTGTGCAAACGTGAAAGGATTTCCAATAAATTGATTCCATTGTTTAACATGGAAAAAAGGAGATTTCTTCATTTTGCATGTCTATTCCATAAAATAATTTTGAGTAAAAAAAACACGTTATTTACATCGAAAATAACTTGTCACTATGACGTCCACAATTTGTACAATAGGTTCAGAGGTACATTAACGCCACCAAAATATATATGTATGAAATACCATGCTCCGAATGTCCTAGGACATACATACATAAGACAAACTAACAGGCGAGTCACCAGCCGAGTTTACGAACATCAACTTGCTGTCCGACACTTGGTCCCTTCTTCGGCACTCTCCAAACACTATGAAGAGACAGGCCACAAAGTGGATTTCGACCACACCAGAAAAATTGCCACTGAGAGAACATTGCAATTAGTGAAGCGCTTGAGATAAAAAACACGATGATAAACGCAGACTACCCAATACTTGGAAACATCTACTGCCAAACCAAGCCCTGCCCATAGTTCCGCTGAATTCACCTAGGATAAATAGTCCACATCCACCCTCTGATCCTCAGTTCTTTCGAAGGAGTAGGGAACTACTGGCGAGACCTGAAGAGTAGGCAGATTGAGACTTGGGTTGGAAATCACTGCCCTCTTTTTCTCTTATCAATAACTCATATTTATATATTTTTACCACTTTTCTTGAAAATGGCTTTCAAAATGGGAGCCGAAACGTCGAAATTATCAAATTTCTAGACGTGGTTATATTATATATAAAATTGTTTTCAAATGTTGCAAAAACAAACCTTTTATTCATTATGTATGCACAAAGTGCTAGAGTGTATTTCATAAGAGTTGATGCTTACATCGAATGAAGAATGAAGATTTTGAACAAAAACAAAATTATATGTTGTGGTGAGCCAGATACCAATGTCAAAAATGAAGTGAGTGAGTATCTTGGAAGAAACTATAAGTGACCTAACTGACAATAACATGAACAACTATATGAAAAGACTAAAACGAGAAATTAAATTAATTTATCAAGAATCCCTTGAAATGAAATCAAATAAGTGAGCAGCAATAAATCATTGAAAATTTCAAGAATCAGATAAAGGCACTACAAAAACGTATTGCTGAAAAAGAACCAAGCACAAAAAAAGACACATATCCGACAATGAATGTGACTCATGCGGATAAATCTGCTTTGACAAATGAAGAAACAGAAACTGCTTTAAATTCCAGTGGTGTAGGTTATTGCAGAAAATAAAATTGACTGTACAACTGATACACTGTATTATAATTATGCAATAAAGATAGGCCAAAACCAAGAGATAAACGAGGAAAATAATGAACCAATAAAATTAGTGTGAAACAAAGAAAATCCCAAAAGAAAACGATGACTTCCAACACAACCGGATACAACAAGGAAAACACATAAAAAACGAAACAAAACACGAAGAATTTTAAACAAGATTAGAAAATCGAAATTTCCAAAACCGGAAACATCGGAAATAACTCAACAAAATGTTCATTGATATTTTATTTTTAAAATGTTTGTTTTTCTTCTGGAAAATAATTATGAAGAAAATAGAAATATATCTCAGAAATTTCTGGAAGTGACCATTTTGCAAGCAGAAAATTATTTATGCATAATGTACCCATAATCAAAATTATCAAGAATGATACAAATCATACACAAATCCCAAACACAATTGTATTTCGGTTTCTGTGGTTTTCTCCTGTTTGGCTTTGGCAACATTGGTGATCTGTCAACAATGTTAACCTCACTTTGCATAATGTGCAAGTTTCTAACTTTTCTTTGTTCAATGTAAAAAGATTAGCGCCAATAAGGATGGCGCCATCCTTATTGTGTTTGACGATTTTTGTGAGCATTTGAAACATTTGATCGGTTATAGTGTTGTGTATATCATAGTCGAAAAATTGAAGTTGAGTTTAAGGTTGGTAAAACAAATATCAAAATATTGAATGTAATCTTTTGGATCGAAGACTTGATTGTTCCAAAATATGATTATTCGATTCTGAATATTATGTCTATAGTAGTATATTCATTAATCTATTATAGGTACATATTAATATAATGGATCATAGGAGGAAGGTATCCTCA
The DNA here is from genome assembly GCA_018342105.1 of Gonioctena quinquepunctata. Lineage (NCBI taxonomy): Eukaryota > Metazoa > Arthropoda > Insecta > Coleoptera > Chrysomelidae > Gonioctena > Gonioctena quinquepunctata. The sequence goes on along the minus strand of JAFIRS010003046.1, from coordinate 22,718 downwards.
AGGCTTGAGAGAAAAAATACACTGAGTAAATATTATATAAAAGGACAAGAAAACTTGGAAGACAAAATGTAGAATATTGAGAGGCTTGTAGTGGGCCTTAAACTAGTCGATTAATGGCTGTAAATGATGATATTCATATAACATTACCTTCTACAAGTTCAGATAAAATATTCCTGAAGTTGATCAATGTGAAACAAGTTTTGAAAATTTGTCTGATTGTTCTTCCCTTGGAGAATTTAGTGCTACATCAAGAGAAGACCTAGTTCAAAATTATGCTGTTGAGAATGAAAATATTGAAGAATATGTAAACTCAAAGTTAACTGAATGGGCCTTGAAACACAACCTAGCACATGCAGCAATAATACTTTGTGAGTATTTTTATCTATTGTTGTAAATCCTAAAAGAGCTATAACATGATATCTGTATTATTATTTTTTTATAGTCAATTCCATTCCACCTGCAATAATATCTTTGTTACGGGATCTTCTGAAGCCATTTGCAATAAAAAACAGATTGAGTAGGCTTTGCAGAAGTTTTTCAGGAGGACCAAGGAGAGAAGTCACAGAGAAAAAGATAATGCATGGCCTGCAACAAATGCAACAACCTAATATGTGTACAATTTTCAACTGATTCACCTAGCCTTTTTTGTTTATTCATCATATGAATTTATATATAGAATGAGTTTTTGTTTGTCGTTTTATAATTCATCATATTTTAACACAATACATATTAATTTCGGAATTAAACTCGTTTTGTGTTGAGAATCTTTGGATTTAATTTTTTCCATATTTTAAATAAAAAATTTCATATTCAATGAATGAAAGTGAAGGACATTCAAGGACGTCCAGGGGATGTACCTCATATATCCCAGGGATGTCCCTAGGATTTTCTGCTTCAATTATGGGACATCCCTGGGGTGTCCCTTTGATGTCCATTGTCGGACTTGGTACATCCCTGGGACGTACCAGAAGGACATCCCTTGAGTGTCCTTTTCGGTGGAAAGTAGATGTCCCTGGGACGCCCTTAGTATGTACCATGTCCCGACAAAGGATTTCTCAGGGACGTCGTAGTAGCAAATGAAGGACGTCCCTGGGAAGTACTCGTGTTGTTGAAGTATAATTTCTCAATGCAATACACCTACTGATAATATTGTGAATAATAGAATTAGTAAGGCTATCATTAATTTGAAAAAATCAAATCTTAATTCGTCAATCACTTTTATAAAATATACTAATACTCATAATAGCAAATTTGGAGTCTGTGAGGAAATCAAGGCTCTCATTGTCATGAAAAAAAGTTAAAATGAAAAACAATAACATTAATGAGAATAATGATAATCAAACATTTTGTCGAGGCCTCAAGTGACCCACACAGCACATGTACGTACAATGGATGAACAATGGTCGTTGAATATGGAAGTTCAAGACATCCACTGGAATGTACATTCAATGGACACCACTTTGGACGTACAATTAAAGCCGAGACAACGTCCAATGGATGTACATTGTGCGTATTTTGGGCATCCATTGTATGTCCATATTTGGTAAAATGGATGTCCAGAACATATCCAAATAACAACCGCTGTTGACGTCCAATGTACATCCATTGTATATCCAAAATGAATCCAGAGGATACATATTATACAGGGTGTCTTGTAAATAATGGGCAATACTTTGGAAACGTATTGTTAAGGTAAAACTAACACAAGTTCTCATACATACATTGTTCTTTTAGTGTGCCCCTTTTCGACATTATTTCTACTTGAATAGAGAATCACAAAGACTTCTCAATGAAGTTATCACAAAAATCTCGGTGATACAATATTCGAAAGGAAATAAGTACCAAGTGTTATTTTTTTATCTATACCATATGTTAGCAAAAGTATTGCCCAATATTTCAACACCCTGTATAAATTACATTTCATATCTTAAAGTTGACATTTGATTGTTAGAACCCGAAATTCCTTTGTGTTCTGGATCTTAATTAAAATGTTTACGCACATGTTATATCAGGATAAATATTCTTTAATGAGTAATTTTTCATAAAATCAATAATTTTAAAAATATACATTTTTCAATTCAAAATTTCAATTTATATTCCAAAAACTAACAACACATTCACAAAGAAATGGTAACAGAAGTTGTTTATCTTGAACCTATCAAACTTATGAACAATTTTCTCTATACAATTCCATAAATAGATTTTAATGAAATTTGTCTTCTCACATATTTCAAAGGTTGAAATCCAACTAAAAATTGATACAACCAAAATTGAGCTACTAGAACTCTCTAGTTTCATTCTTTTTTATCTTGCACATATCAAAATTGACGACACTTTCAAAAACTAACTGATTACACATCATCCACCAAAGGAATTTATTAAATAACAACATAAATGTAAGTAGATATAAAAAAAGTATTATTCAACAAAAAAATAACAAAACTGAAAAATAGATACTCTTAAAAAATTTATAATGAAACAAAAGAATAGCAGCACTGGTCAAAAGTATAAATAAATCCATTTCCTTTCATTTGCTCTCCTTAACCATTTCATATTTGCCTCCTCTATTTCTTTTTTGTTAGTTTTTTCATCTGCTTGTTCTGCAGCACTTGTATATATATATATTCAATGATAATCAACAATATATCTTTTGTTCCACCCACTGATCAGGAAATCGGCCATTTTAAAATCTTTGAATGATTGTTTCATTTTCAACGTGGTAACTATATTAAGATGCGAGACGTTTGCTTATAAGTTGGGATGAACACCTTTTCATTGACTCATATGTGTTCCCTCCTCCTGTTTTTGACATCTAATTTGACTGAAAAATGAATAATCAACATAAAAGAATAAAACTTTGCTTCAAAGAGTACGTACAGGAAAGATTTGCCAAGTTTGGGTTTGTTATATATGATCATTACTCAAGACTTCTTGGAAAATTATACACCTTCATTTATTTCACTATTGATAGGAGACACTTGAGAGGGATTCAATCCTGTTTTTATTGTAGGCTTGAATGGAGGTAATTTGCCATTCGCTTCATTTATTTCAGTATTGATAGGAGACACATGAGGGACTCAATCCTTTTTTCATCGTAGGCTTTAAATGGGGGAGGTAGAGGTAATTTTCATTTGCTTCATCGACCTCACTTTCTTCTGAAGAAAATACACCCTTCTTCTTTCTATACTTTCCAGTTTTGTTTTATTTCTTGCTTCCAAGATATCTGTAAATAGGTTGCATTTCTGTTGAAACTTGCAGCTCACTCATTTTCATCTGAATTAGATTCACCACCATGCATCAGTTGCACTATCTTATAATATTTATTCGAAAGTTTTCTAGAACCCATATTAATCAGTAATGAAAAGTATACTTATTTATTACCATCGATGAACGAACGAAACGGAGTCATAAATGGAGAGCAAAGACGCGGAAGCATTAACCTCACATTTCTGAACAACACTAAAGGCACGTTCCACTAAACATTCGCGGCGCTCGCAACGACCCAAAAAATTGCTCGCGAATTTCAAAAATATTTCATAGCGGCAAGAAAAAATAGCAACCGGAAAAATAACGTTTTTCGATCCCGAAAAGAATACAGTGATTAAAGTATTGTTGAATTTAGAAGTTGCGTGACGTTTAATACGTGACAATTTATTTGTTCATATATCGTTTATTATGAAAGAAATTGATGATTGTATTTGAATGGGATGTATAATGGATGTTAATTGTTGAATGTACAATGAATATCCAGAAATGTACATAAACTGACCCAATAAAATATTCCATTACGGTTGAAATTTTTGATTGAAGATACTCACGAATTTCAGTTTCATTTGAAATAAAAATAAGATTCTTGGGGATCAAACTGAAATTCATAAAGTATTTTTGGACATTAAATGAATGTACAATGGACGAACGTTTTTAACATCCAATGGACGGCCATGTTCACACGTACAATGAACATCCATTCATCAATGTCCATGGACGTTTGGACTTGAGATGGACCTGAAATGGACGTCCAATGGATGTCGTGTGTCGTGTATTAATGAATATATTATTAATAATAATTGTAATATTGCAATGAAAAAATACATTGTTGAAAAGGGGAATATGGTATGAGTAGTATAAGTAATGTTGATAAAGACAATGACAATACAACAAAAAAATATCACCTACTTATCCACCAAAATATATGTTGCTTGAGAAATAAAACACTAGAATTGGAAATATTTTTAAAAAGAATAGATTAGGAAACATCTTTTTTGTGTCTAACCCAACATTGGTATACACAAAATGAACAAAGACTTATGAATTTAGATGGTTATAATTGATCTCATCCTATTCTCGGAGCGAAAAAATACATGGTGGCTCCTGTAAATTTGTCAAACCTATTCTGAAATGTATGGAGATAACTGATGTGAGGCGAAAAAGGGTTGAGGGTATCGTAGAATGTTCCTCTGTTATTTGTGAATCTATGAATATCATTGTGATCTGTATATATAGACCGCCGACAGGCAACATTGAAACATATATAGAAACACTTGATGACATTGTTGACCTAGTGTATCATAGATATATAGAAAATACAGACCTGTTCTCTGCGGTATTTCAATATTAATTTGGTGAATAGTGACACTGAACAGGCTCAGCTTTTCTTGAATTTTATGCTCACACACAACCTACAACAACAAATAGGATAACAAAATTCTCGTCAACGTTACTTGACAACATTTTTATCAATTTTGAAAACAGTATTCTTGAAGAAGTTGTAACCTCAGCATTATATCATCATGAAACTCAATTGCATAATTCGGAAGAAAGTAAATTTACAACCCAAAAAAAAAAAGAATTATGTCTTATTTAATAAATATTTCAATGTCAAATGGGATCTTTCCATACAAATTGCAAAAAAGAAAACAAAAATGACATCAAATTAGACCAATTGCACTATTATCAAAATTTTTTTGAAAAAAATGTTTTTGACAGGCTCATTACATTCTTGGAATATAATAATTTACTTAATGATAACCAAAATGGATTTAGAAAGAAAAAATCGACCATCCGTGCAAATTGTCAGGCATTATGTAGAATAATTAGCTCCCTAACACCAAGAAAGTCACAACAATATTTATCAGTCGTACAATATTACGTCCGTACGTGGGTTTCCGACCATACACTACCGCGTCCTGAATGATACTACGTCCGTATAATAATAATAATAATAATAATAATAATTTTATTTCAGCAATTAACTTGTGAAAAAAATACAGGAAAATTGTGAAAAATGTCAAAGGGTGAGAGTATATACACGTAATATAACAGCCAAGTCATTTGATTGAAGAAATTGTTATCTTCACATATTCACATATTTACACACGTAAGTACACGTTTATTCGCACATACATGAAAAGCATATGGACTACACATTACATTTAAAATTAAGTTTCCTAATTAAAAAATTCTTCTATGGTGTAGCAGTTTTTGCGAAGTAAGTGTTTTTTCAGGAGATTTTTGAAAATTGATAAAGAAGCTGCATTCTTTATGTGATCTGCCAGAGAATTATAGCATTTGCATCCAATATATTCAAAAAAAAATTGATACCGAACGGTAGTATGCCTGTGGGGTAAAATGAGGTTTTTTTGTCTGGTATCATGTTCATGGTGTGGTCTGATGGCATTATAAGTGGCCTTATTTTTGAAAATGAAACAACACGCTTCGAGGATATATGTGCTCATAACAGTCAGAATATTAAATTTTTTGAAGATCTCTCTGCATGACTCTCTTCTACTTATTTTTGCAATTATTCTGATTGCGTATTTTTGTAATAAAAACACCCTTTGTACCGAAGAGCTTCCTCCCCAGTTTAAAATTCCGTATCTCATATGAGAATGGAAATGGGCAAAGTATAAAGGCAGAAGGATATTTTTACTGCAATGACTCGACATAAACTTGAGTGCATAACATCCTTTCCTAAGTTTGCCGCAGAGAATGTCAATATGTGAAACCCATGAAAGTTTTGAATCAAAGGTAATTCCTAGCATTTTGATAGATTCAGAAGAAGACACTACGTCATTTGTATTTTCAAACAACAAAAGCTGGTTGTGTTCCCGACTATTTGGACAAAACATTAGGGCATTGGTCTTTGACTTATTAATTATTAAATGGTTTTTGTCTGACCAAGTTATCACTTTGGCATAGGTAGTCTCAGCCAATAATTTTAATGATACTAAATCCTCTTCTATGATTAAAATGTTTGTGTCGTCTGCATAACATGTTGTAATAATTTTATTGTGTTCGTTCAAGTATGATATGAGATCATTGGCAAATACTATAAATAGAAGGGGGCCTAATATTGATCCTTGAGGGACACCTTGCGTAATGTCTAAGGGATTACTGATATTGTTATTTATTTTAACAATTTGCTGTCTGTCAGTTAAGTAGGATTCTAGCAGGCTATGTGGTGTTCCCCTCAGTCCATACCTTGACAATTTTGATAATAGAATCTCATGACTAACACAGTCAAAGGCTTTGGAAAAGTCTATGAAGAGACCCATAACATATTTTTTATTATCAAGAGATTGAATTATTTTGTTTTGGAATCCACATAAGGCTGTCTCGGTACTTTTTTTTGCTGTAAAACCATGTTGCGAGGATGATAATAACTTGTTTGATGTGAAGAAACTGGTTAATTGAAATTTAATATTCAATTCATATAACTTAGATATGCTGGCTAACACACTTATAGGTCTATAGTTGTTGAGGTCATTGTTATCTCCTTTTTTAAAGATGGGTGTTACTCTTGCTATTTTTAAATTTGTTGGAAAAACACCTCTTTCTGTAGATAGGTTTATAAGATAAGTTAATGGATGGGATAATTCATTTTGACATTGTTTAAGTAGTTTATTAGATATATTGTCAATACCACAAGAGTTAGAGTTTTTTAGACCATTAATTATACTTATTACGTCATTTTCTGTAATCGGGTGCATGAAGAAACTATTTGGATTATTGTCAATTTTTTTATGTATGAATTTCCAATCACACTTGTTGTTTATCAGTGGTTTGGTGAAATGTATGTTAAATTTATTGGATAATTCTGTCTCATTCAAAGATTTGTCATTTTCCGTTATTACTAGTTTACTATTATTTGCTGAGGATTTCTTTTGCAGGTTATTGATAATATTCCAGGTTGTTTTCGACTTGTTATCAGAGGTTGAAATCAAATTGTCGTAGTATGACTTGGATGCTACCTGTAGCCCCTGCTGATATTCTCGGTTTAAAAAACTACTTATTTCCCTGAAACGAGGATCATGTTGGGCTAGACTATTATAAAGAGATACACTGTTTTTAAGTTTAACTAGCGGAGGTGTCATAATATACTTGGTTGCTTGTTTCTTTTTATCACCTCTTTGGTGTACCTTTTCATTCGGGAATGAGATCTCGAAATAGTGTAACATGACATCTGCAAATGCTTGGTAGGCTAAGTTGGGACAAGACTGAATATAGATATCATTCCAGTTTTCATTCCGTAAATAATTTTTGAACATATTGATGTTCTCATCTGAGAAGTTTCGTTTGTAATAAAATGGTTTAAATGCCGTGTTCTCTGGCAGCTCATCCAGGAGCAGGTCAAGAAATTGGGAGTAGTGGTCTGAGAGATGCATATTAACTACTGCTACACTATAGGGATTTATAGTCTTAATTAGGAAATTATCAATACATGTTGCTGAGTTGCCTTTAACTCTTGTCGGGATTTTCAGTGTGACATTGACATCAAAACATGATAATAAGTCTTCGAGTAATATACAATACGTTGTATGAGAAATGAAGTTAATGTTGAAGTCGCCTCCAATAATTACTGTCATTTTTGGTGAACATATTTTACTTAAGACATCACTTAGTAGTCCCAGAAAATCATAAAAATCTCCATCAGGATAAATAACAATACAAATTATTTTATGTGCAACTATTTTTATGGCACAAATTTCTAAGATACCTTCTTTACAGCAATCATCTAAATCATACCTCTCTACAACTCCTTGAAAATCATCAAGTTTATAGATTGCAACTCCACCATGAGTCTTTTCTTTTCTAGAAAATGCGTTACAAAGGGTGAATCTACTTAATTTAAAGCTGTCAATCGACTCTTGCGACTGCCAGTGTTCAGATATAAGCAAAAAATCACAATTCTTGTCAATTTCAAAAATATTATTCAAACGTAGCGTTTTGTTAGTGATACACTGGATATTCTGGTGACAAAAGGTGATTTTGGACTTTTTAGCATCAGTTACAGATTGAATTTTTCCTACAGGTTTATTGTTTGTTCTTGAGGATGATCTAAAAAAGAAGATGAAACTGATTCTATGGTATTTAATGAAACTGATTCTATGGTATTTAATTCTGTTATTTCTATTGTCTTCAGGGCAAATTTTTGTTGGTTTCTTGCTGTGAATTCCATATTTTTCTTTAGTTTTTCCATGAGTTCAAATTTGCTGCCTTTTTGTTTTCTGTCAGTAAGAAATGTTATCGAGCAGTTTCTATTGAATTGTTTGAATATCTTTATTTTTTTGAAAATAAGCCTATTGATATTTTTATCATGGTAGTCGTTACATTCTGATACAACAAAAAGATTTGCAAATTTTCCAAGACCTAGCACGTTATTCAGAAATAGTTGTAGAGTTCTGTTATTGCTTATGTTTTTTGTGTTAAACATAATAATTATTGTATCCGCCTGACCATATTCTATTGTTTCAGAGAAAATATTTTCAGTTAACTCACAAAGTTCCATGTCCTTTCTTATATTCGCGTTTATCTTAGATGTATATTGGTCTATAATTTTTGTGATGGCTCTTGGGAATCCTGTAGCATACTGGTCACCACAGATATACATTTTTTTGTGAAATCTTCTTTGACTTTGAATGGTGTTATTCACATCTTCACTATTTGTAGTACTGGTATTATTTTGTTGAGGAATTTCAGTTGTGATATTTGCTGTTTCCACTTCTACGAAAATACTTGTTGAGTTTCTATCTTCTTGAGTCAAGTTTTCCTGTCTCGGTGTGTCATCTAGTATTGGAATGTCTACGCCACTAGTGAAAGGAGGATCCGTCATTGTCGATTGTTGCTTCGTATGATGGGTGCATGTTTGTGTATCAGCTGTTTTTACAGCGACCCTTTTTTCTGCGATTTCTTTTTTTAGTTCCTTGATTTTAACTTCCATTTCTTCGATGTGTTTTTGTTGCTTTTCTAGCAGTGAATTCATTTCATTCTCAGCTTCTAATGCCTGCTGTATTGCAATTTGGTTTTCATCTTTCAGTTTTTGTATGTACTTGTCTTTTAGAAATCCATCTTCGGCAAGTTCGTTTATTGTTTTTTCTAGTATGCTGTTTTCTTCTTCATGTTCTTCCTCTATGTTCTCTCGGCAACAGATTATTTTATTGTCTTTAACAAAAGTAACTTTTTTCTTCCATTGTTGCTGCAGACAGCTTTTATGCAACACACTAGAACACTTTGTGCACACATAATGCACAAAAGGTTTCTGTTTACAACATTTGTAGTTCATTTTCGGGAGCGAAATTAAAAACACGTCTTGCTCGTGTGGAAAACAACTCACTAGAATACCGGAATACCGGACGCAATATTGTTTTTCAACAATAATTCCATTATTTCTAACGAACCAGCGACTTGCATCTTCGTGAATCGTCTCCGCTTCTGGAGCTCCCATAGAATATGAAAACAGAAAACATTCATTAAAAAACGCGGGAGTTGGGTACACCAGAAAAATATAATGAAGGACGTAGTATTATACGGTCTGTGAAAGTTGCAGTATACATTTAGTTCAAACAATTTCTGTTTGGGGGGCGCTTTAAATCGTGAAACCTAATATATTTGGAATATACTTCTTTCACCTGTAGCATGCGTCCTCAGTCTGGCAACCGTGTACACAAACACATTTTGGTCAGTGTCTTCATGTGAGGTGAAGTGCAAACACGTGCGAAGTTCTGGTGCCCGTTTATGTCTATTTTGCGAGTATTATTCTTTGAAATATTTATTCTCAACACCATATACTGAATTTCAGATTCAAAATATATTCCACTGAATACTGATTAATTTTTTGATAAAATGATTTCTTCATTTGAACAATTTGTCATTTTTATATTCTTTTTCAACACTAACTATATTCAAAATCAAGAACCATCAAGAACTACCATCTCAATTTTTGAAAATATATTTTCCGAATCATGAGGCATAATTTCCTAATAACCAATATATTTAAAATTTTAGGTGGATGTGAATAGTTGGGAAAGATATAATGGTAATGAATATGATGATTCATCCGTAGATAAAGATTAGGTAATTGAACATAACTGTTACTATTATCAGCTAAACTATTTTTTTCCTATTCCAGTGTTCATCAAGATTATCGAGCCCTGCAACAGAAAGTGAATTTTCAGATTTTGAGGTATTTTTTCGATAGTTCGTTTCTTTAAAAAAGTGAGACAATAATTCATTTCAGATTTACACGCCAGTTTCTAACACAGATGTAGCTGAAGAGAGAGTTACTTGCCACGTGCATACAGATAAGGTAATTTCAGTTTTTATTCAAAATATTATTCTATGGAAAAATGTTTTAAATCTTGATTCATATATAATTTATCATGTCTATTCCTAAGTGAAATGTTTCCGAATGACTGCATATTTCGATTTGAATAAACTTCATTTGAGATTGCATTTTTCAGGTTGATACGACAAGAAGTGAAAAAAGTATTCATATTCTGAAAGATGCCGATTTTGAAAACAATGGTAATGCTGATTCAGGATGCAGTCCTATGCCAGATGTGAGTAATTTCTCATCCTTTGATTTGGCAGTTTGAATGAACTGTAATATGTATTTCAGATCTATTCTCCTGTGGACGACTCCGATGCAGATCCAACATATAGCCCAAGGCGAAAGGCAAGTTATTAAGTGATTTTTTATATATCCTTCTCCATTCGCATTTATTTGGATCCTATTCATCTCAGAAGAAGTACATATTTCTTTTTATTATTTCGTTATCATTTATTTTCAGGTGAAAAAAAGGAATCGTTTTCGATCTTTGCTCGCAAATTTTTCTAAATCATCGACGAATGAGTCTTTGAATATTTCGTCCAGCCCTGGCAAACGAAATGAGAAACTACCTTCCACCCACAAGAAACCAATATCAAGAGATAGAAACGAAAACTCACCTTCTACATCTAGGAGCACTGGAAGACTGAATGTCGAAATTGAGAGTCGTCCTTCCACCTCCAGTAATATCAATCCGAATGAGAATATATCAATTCACGAGGATGTGACTGAATATTGCGGAAAATATATTTCTGGATTACCTGATACTCATAAAGTTCCATCAACAAAAAATAGAAGGAAACCAGATTGCTGTTACTTTTGTGAGGAAGAGGTGCTCAATTTTGCTAGGCACATTCAGAGAAACCATTCTCATGAACCTGAAGTAGCCAAAATAATGTACTTAGATCCAAAATCCAAGGAAAGGAAGGACCTCATATGTATTTTGAGAAAACGAGGAAATTACATAAGAAATATGAATGGCCTCTACAAACCAGTGAGATCACCCCTCCTCAAAGATAGAAGTTCTTTACCATGCTCCCGTTGCCTTGGTTTCTATTCATCAAAATTATTTTATAGGCACAGGAAATACTGTATGGAAGACAATACAGGTAATGCACAAGTAGATGGTCAGAATACTCTCATCAACAATCTCAGTAAGCGTATTGATTCTCGCCTGAAGAATGAAGTGTTTCCTCGAATTATGCCAGATAAAGTCAGTATGAAAGCAAAAACAGATCCTCTTATTTGTGCGTTTGGTGCACAATATTTGAAAATACATAGGGAGAAACATTTCATTAATGTTACTTCTCGAAAGATGAGAGAACTTGCCAGGATTCTTATAGTACTGAAAAAAAAGGACCGAAAATAAAGAACCTTTTTCAATTTTTGCAACCAAAGTATTTCGATTTAATTTGTGATTCGGCAAAAATTGTGGCACAATATGACAGTGTGAAAGATTTGTATACTGCCCCAACTTACGCTAAAAATATTGGTACATCTTTGAAACAGTGTTGTGATATAGCAATTCGACTCAACCTAACACAACAATCTTCGATTTCCACAGCGGAAACAGAAGTAAACTTGAAGAATATGATACATCTCTTTACAACAAGTTGGAGATTCGAAGTATCCAGCCAAGCAGGAAGTGATCTCAATATGAAAAAATGGAATAAAGTTACCATCGTTCCACTTGCTGAAGATTTGGAAATCCTTAAACAATATCTGATTGGGAAAGCCACAGATGCTGTTAAATCGTTAACTACTGATCCTCATGATAAAGAAGCTTTCACAGTTCTACTAGAAACAATATATTGCAGAATTATATTGCTCAACAGGAAGAGACCTGGTGAACTACAAAGACTCTTCCTCCATACATATCTAAGTTGCGAGTCTAAAGAAGAAGGCACTAGGTATGAGCAATTTGATCCAATTGTATCCTCAAGTGAAAATTTTTTATTGCAGAATTTCAAAAGGGGAAAGAGGAAAAAGGGGAAGAGGTGTGCCTGTTTTATTCAGTAAGGATGTGCAAGAGCATATCAGTGTACTCTTATCGGTAAGGAATAAACAAGTGGATGATAAAAATTCTTATTTATTTGGTAAGCCAGGACTCGTAACACCCAAAACTGGATACAAGGTTTTACAAAGTTATGCACGTGCAAGTGGAGCGAAAAATCCCTCGTCCATAACGTGTACCAAGTTACGTAAGCATTTGGCGACATTATCCCAGTTGTTTTCTCTGAACGAAACGGAAATCGACCAGTTGGCCACATTTATGGGACACACAATAGGTGTCCATAGGAATTCTTATAGATTGCCTGATGATCTTCACCAAACTGCAAAAATTTCAAAAATTCTTCTTTTGCTTGAGAGTGGAAATCTCGGTGAATACAAGGGAAAAAATGCTAGACGAAATTGACATTAATTTGAATGAAGATCTCATCGATTCGATAAATGAGTGCAGTGATGAAGATGATAACGGAAAAGATGACAGTTAATGGAACATGATATGTTTCTACATGATGATGAACAAATAGGAAAACACTCCGATGATGAAACCCATAGTGTGACTGAGATTAGAGAAAAGCCTGGAAAAAAGAACATTAAAAGAGGAATGAAAAGGACACTGGTGAAGTGGACTGCAGATCAAAAAAAAATAGTCACAGAATATTTTCGAAAACATATAAAGAATGATATTTTGTTGTATTTTAAAGATTCCAGAGAATTTATTTTTGTTTTACCCTTTTTCTAGTTTTTCAGATGAGTTCATTTATAAGGAATTGTGATATTTGGTTGTATTTTGAAAATTCTAGAGAATTTATTTTCGTTTTACTCGTTTGAAATGAATTTACTTACAAAACTTTCCGAAATTAATTATTTATTTATATATATACAGCGTATTGTTTCTCTAAGCCAATCAGTTTTTGCCCAAAATCTTATCTGTATTTATTGTCATGAAAAATAAAAGCATTTGTTCGGAATACATATTCTCGAAAAATGAAAAAATATTCTGACACTGACTAATACGAAGATTTTATTACCAATTCTTCAGATGACTGTTCCGAAACGAGGTTATTTATAAAGGAATTGTGATATTTTGTTGTATTTTGAAGATTCCAGAGAATTTATTTTTGTTTTACCCTTTTTCTAGTTTTTCAGATGACTATTCTGAACCGAGTTTATTTATAAGGAATTGTGATATTTTGTTGTATTTTGAAGACTCTAGAAAAATTATTTTTGTTGTACTCGTTTGAAATGTATTTACCCACAAATTTTTCAGAAATACATTATTTATTTATATATACAGTGTATCATTTCTCTTAGCCAATCAGTTTTTTTCCAAAATCTTATGTGTATTTATTGTCAAGAAAACACTACTATTAAAGTTGATTTTCTGGGAAAATGAATAGATCAATTTTTACTAGCAAGGGATTGATTTTCCAAAGAGGAAAACGTGACTAATCAATGCCATATCAATATACTTCGATTCTTTCGATCAGTAAATAGTAACACAACAGGTAAGTGATAGAATAAGGAAAATTTGTGTTTTGGTTATCTACCTGGAAGAGCACAAAATACAAATATTGACAACATATATTCCAAAAAAAGTTTTTTGGTAATTTTTTATGAAACTTTGGATAATTGTCTCATTTTTTTTTTCAATATTTAGTAGTTTTTGAGTGGTAAAATTGAAATAATTCAAATAGTGGAATAATATTACATTTCAGCTTCAGAAAGTTAGGGCACTGCGGTAACTTTTTACTGTACATTAGTGATGATGGTAGGAACAACATATTGAAAGATACCAACCGTAAAGTGTGTGCTTAATTTTTCATTTAACAAATAAGTTTCCAAATTACATCGTTTATTGAATATCTAGAAAAAAATATGATTTTTTTGAAAAACTGATATCACCATTCGAGAGAATGGTAGATTTTAGATGGAAAAGGTAAGAAAAAAGTTTTTCTTTTAATGAAAACTGTAAGCTGCGGTTTTTTTTTTCTAACGTACGAAAATGTGAGGTGGCGACATTAAAGTGCATCTCTCGAGGAGCACGTAGCCACGAACAGGCTTCACTTAATTTGTTATTACTTGTAATTTAATTGATCAAATTGAGCTGTAAAAAATTTATATGAAAGAAGAAGTGAGGTGTCATATTTTCAAATGTGAAAAAAAAATAGGAATAGTACATATATGAAGTTAGGTCAGAGTAGAATTATCTATAAAATCAATTAAAGATCTGCCATTCTTTAAATTTTCGAAATGAACATCTGAAATTTGTACATTTCACTTCCAAAATGATACTTGAGAAAGTGTGCCAATGGAAAAAAATCTTAAAATTGTATTTAAAAAAATACAGTGGTCAAAATATTGAATAATTTCATAAAATGACAAAAAAAAAAACTAGTTAAAATGTGATATCAAATTTTTCAATCTATTTCTGAAGCTTGTTATCTGTACTTTGGGAAGGTTTGATTGGTTTTATTAAAAAAAATTAATAATAAAATTTTGCCAAAAACAAAAAAATAAACAAATGTTGCTCCAAAATCCATGAAATTTTTTGTTAAATAAATTTTGATAACGTTTATATGGAAAAAAATAAGCTCTCCTAACCAACATATATTTATATTACGACCTCAAACAAGGTATACGCAGCGTAAAATGAGTTTATAAATGAGTTCCTGCTTAAAATTCTTATTTAGAATAGAAATATAAGTTTATCTTCTGATTTACTTCATGTTGGATCGAAAATATCATATTTGAATGTTAGAGAGAGATAGAACACGGGAGAACAGTTGATCGGTAAGTTTAGTGCTCACCTGACGCTCTACGTATACTAGTGGAATAATATTAAATTTTAGCTTCGGGAAATTGGGGGATGGTGGTAACTTCTTACTGTACATTAGTGATGATGTTGGGAACAACATATAAAAATTTACCAACCAATAAAAACTTTTCAACAAAAAATTAAACCGACGAAATACGGAACTGAAAAGTAAAAAATAAAATAAACCTTCTTAGTCTCAATAACTAAGCTCCTAAACTAATGTAAGTAACTAATTTTGAGTCGGCGCCAAACGAACAATCAACGAAGATCATTAAATTACTTCAAAAAAATTATCAGAATGTCACCGCGCATTTTACGCCTTACCTAATTCATTTGCTTGTTTGTTTGGCGCCAACTCAAAATTAGTTACTAACATTAGTTTAGGAGCTTAGTTATTGAGACTAAGAAGGTTTTTTTTTTACTTTTCAGTTCCGTATTTCGTCGGTTTAATTTTTTGTTGAAAAGTTTTTATTTTTCAATTTTTTGTGGCTGAAATCTACTAATTACTGACTGCTTGTTTTTTTATTACTTCCAAAATAATATGAATATCTACTTTTACTATTTGTTGTAATATAAATTATTTTTGTTGTTCTGGTAAGTTTATTTCATTACTTTGTATATCATTCCATCCTCTCATAGAATATAATGATTGTGATAATGACACTAGCGATCATTGTCAACTACATAAGTGTGCCAATGTTCACAAGTGAAAAATCAATTATCCCTATTTTTCTACCCGTAAGGGTGGATAATTCCATTCGAAATCCAAATTTATTCAACTATGAGGTATACCCTATCTGATAAAAGAAGAATCATCCAAATCGAAGATCCCAGTACAAAGTTATGCCTGATAGAATTGGTTAACGAACCAGAATTCAGAGGGTGAGTGATCAATATCCTTCATTTTAGGGGTGGATTTTATATTTAAAATTCAAATGGGACCAACTTCGGAGTACGCTTTATCCACTGAAAAAAGAATTATAGGAATCGGATGTCTCAGTAAAAAGTTATGCTTGATCATACATAAAAAAAAATGATAAAAAAAAATATACGCGTCGACTAGAGAACCTCCTTGTTTTTGGTTTCGTCGGTTAAAAAGTGTGTGCTTGATTAATTATTTAACAGATAAGTTACCAACTTACATTGAATATTGAAAAAAAATGAATAACTAATGGTACCACTCGCAAAAATGGAAAATTTTACATAAAAAAAGGAAATAAAAAGTTTTTTCAAAATAAAAATTATAAGCTGAAGAATTCTTTTGCTAACGTGCGAAAATATGAGGCGGCGATTTTGAAGTGCAGCGATGGAGGAGTACGCAGCCACTAGCGCTCTACACTAAATTTGTTATTACTTTTGATCTAGTTGATCAAATTAAGCTAACAAAAAATCATTTAAAAAAAGAAAAATGCAGCTAACGAGAAATCATGTTTTCAAACATGAAAAAAAATATGTATAGGAATAATACGTATATGATATTACGTCAAAGCAGAATTCTGTCTAAAATCAATTGAA
Source organism: Gonioctena quinquepunctata (assembly GCA_018342105.1). Classification (NCBI taxonomy): domain Eukaryota; kingdom Metazoa; phylum Arthropoda; class Insecta; order Coleoptera; family Chrysomelidae; genus Gonioctena; species Gonioctena quinquepunctata. The sequence continues at coordinate 5,772 of JAFIRS010003046.1, read as the reverse complement.
GATCTTATTTTTTTTTTTCAAGATAAACATCTGTAATTTTCACATATCACTCTCAAAATGACAAATAAAAAAAGGTCAATTCAAACAAAAACTTAACATATTATTTAGAAAAATACGGAGCTCGAAATATTGAATAATTGGAAAAATTACAAATTTGAATTTTCAGGCCATGCTCCAAAGACCAAAAATGTTAGTTTAAAATGTGATATTGAAACTTGTATATGGAATATAATGAAACTTGTTGAGTGGAAGCCACATTTTTCAACCGATTGAAACAAAAATACGTCTCATCAATACCTCGGCTAATTTCGAAAATGGTCCAGTAATTTCAAAATGGCAGCTGTTGAAAGATTTAGAAAAAATCGCAATATTTCATTTCCATACCAAATATCGGCAAACTATAGGTCGTTTGATAGAGATTCATTAGCTCCACAACTTTTACCCAAAAAGTTTTTCTCCGAGATGTACATATAAATAAAAAATAGCTCTAAATTATCATTCATGAAATCTACCTTTACGACTATTACATTTTTGTTCAGCGACCTCAAAAACCCCATAACATCAATTTGGGTCAAATTACTTCGATATCCATTGAGTTATTTAAAATTTGCCTAACAATCAGCGCACAAATATAAGTTTATAACTTTTTTCTGCCAGTCATTTCTAAGTTATATCAGAGAATTTTAGGAAAATCCCCCAGGATTCCGAAATAATGCATAATTTTAAGCTATTTTTACTCCTATATATATACTGTACACTAATGATCTTACGGAAGTCCCAACAGAAACACTCGTACAGTATGCAGATGACTGCTCTTTAATATTCAGCTCAGACTCTCAACAATCACTACAGAACAATCTCTTTTCAACATTAAATGCATTAGAACATTATTTAACCAACAATAATCTCAAATTGAATAGCGATAAAACTCAAATAATAAGATTTTCTCGAAATAATCGCAGTAGAAAACTCAACTACAGCAATGGTGGCATACTTAGCTTAGACACACTCTCAACAATATCTCTTCTCGGTATTACAATAGATTCTAGGCTAGACTGGAAGAATTACATTGACAATCTTGCCATGAATGTATCAATATATTGTTATTCATTAAAAATTATATCCAGAAATATATCGATAGGTGCAGCAATGTTAGCATATAATTCTTATATCCAAAGTCGCAAAGGATATGGTATAATATTTTGGGGTATGTCAACTGCTGTGAATAAAATTGTTATATTACAAAAACGCTGCCTTAGGAATATTTTCAATATATCACTCTTTCTAGAAAAGAAAATACTTACTCTAACATGTCTTTTCATCTACGAAGGTGCAGTGTTTATTTATTAAAATCTCCCACTCTTCACTGGGCAAATCAGAACCTATACATACAATAGAAGGGACAGAAATGATTTGTTAGATATAACTCTCATATATTCAGAGAAATTTTCATTTATCGATCATGAGTATATACAACAAGCTTCCAAAATCATTGAAACTGTTACCCAGCCAAAAATTCTAGGAGAGCTTGAAAACTATTCTGATTTCCAAGGTCAACTATACAATTGAAGAATATCTAAATGATAATTTTTAATCCTTGAGTGTAACTGTGTTTAATTACTATGTTGTTGATTTACTATAGACTACATCACATCTTTGTGCCTATATGTTTTCTTCTTTTTTGTATTGTAATGTTTGTTTATTAGTTGTCTATTTACATAATTAGTTATTAGTAAAATGATGACATGTTCTACACCTTATAAGGTCTTTTTTGAAAAGAACAAATACATATTTCTATATATTATATATATATATATATATATATATATATATATATATATATATATATACCTGTGGAGTTGTGACCTCCGTTGAATTGGGTAGGCGACCTGACCACCGGGTCAAGGGGCTATCTGAATGAGTAGAAGGGCTATGTCCTACAAGAATTCAAAATAAAAAATATTTACCCCTCTTTTGACAAACGGATTCTGGACATTCCCCTCATCAAATATTCACAATTTGATATCATTCAAGTAGTAGGGCTATGTCACTCTGAGCGCACCTCTCCGGTCATCGGTTACTCCCGCCACATGGTCACCACCACAAAATGGCGGTTTCATGAGAGGGGTGGGGGATGGTGGTTGTATGTGGGGTAGGGAAAAAGGTGGGGGGGATGAGCTGTGATAGGTCGTGGGCGTGGTGATAGCCGCCGGCCGTTATCCAATAGCCGAGCAGCATATTGAAATGGGGGTGTCAACCAATATCCGTCAACGGCATTGGTTGGGAGGAAGTGTCACGTGATCAGTGAATGGTGGCGGCCATTTTGGAAAGTGGGAGGAGTCAGCAGTGATGATGCGGTCATGACTCAACCGACAAGTCTTTGCAGGAATATTATCTACGTCAGCCCTTCTTATCAGTTGTTTATTTAAGCGACCGGATATCGGCGGCATCCTTTGTTTACATTGAGATAAGATATCGGCGGCGGCATCCTTTGTGAAAGAGTTTGTTTACATTAACAAGATAAGAGAGTATGCAGCTGCACGCTCGAACCGTGGGATAAGTCTAACGATTACTATTCGTATTTGTATCTAAGCGGACTAAGGCACTGTCGGCGACATGGAAGCAGGACGGATAACTTTTAAAACGTCACCAAATATACAGGGTGGATCGAAAGAGTGTTAGAGGAGGAGGAGAACGAAACAAGTATATATTGGAGTTTTTTGTTGAAATGACGTCAGTTGAGGTTATGTTGTCGATGACAGAGGAGTATACACGGAAATTGGAACAGTTTCATCGAAAAGTCAGAGCTCTGAACGAAGAGTTACAGTTTTATGAAGAGAAACGAAACGTCACAAGAAAATTGAAAAAGTTGAATCTCTGCACGACACAACCATCAACATCGAAATATGATTCAAATGGTACTAGTGACTTTGATTCTGAACACCATCTTATACGTAGACATACCGTATGATGATGATGTACGTGGAGTAGCGGTTTGAAGAATCTGAACCCACACGATGGCAATCAGTCTTGATTCCAATGAATCGAACAGCAGGACTTCGAAGGTTATTCTTCACCACAGACCTGCCACCCCACCTCGAAGGCGATGACAACAACAACACCATAATCGAGAAATATCAGCTCAAGTTTGAAATGAATGATTCTACAAGTACAGTGATGCCATGGAGAAGGCTTCCAACGGCAGCAGTAGCGATGACGTCACCAACGCCGCCACCACCACCACCAATACTACCACCCTTGGAACATGAAATATATAAGATTTTTGTACTCTCATGTGTTGTTATAACCATAATTTTTTTTGCTTTGGCGAAATTCCTATTCAAAACTGTAAAAAGAAGCTTGGAATCGTCATGTAATATCAAAATAAATGAATAGAGAGTCTAACCTGACTTTTATTTCACAAACGGTGTACGTGACGTGAGCCACGTATACCGTGTGTGGGTGTGAGAGAGAGATACCTCTGACGGTTTCCCCTCTTTGTTTTTCATTTCAAACTTGTTTTTTTTTTCTCAACTTTTTTCTCAACTTTTTTTCTCAAGTATTTTCAATTTTTTCTCAAGTATTTTCAGTTTTTCTTCTCATATTTTTTTTTTTTTTCTTAAGTCTTTTCAACTTTTTTTTCTCAACTTTTTTTCTCAACTTTTTTTTTCAACTTTTTTTCTCAACTTTTTTTCAATTTTATTTATTTCAATTGGGAACTCAACCCCACCTGAAAGAGACAAAGGGAGAAAGGAGAGATGGACAGAAACACTGAAATACACACATACATATTGTAACGAAGTTACTAAGGTTCCAAGTATTTACAATAGTTTTTCATCCATTTCAACAGTATTACAAGCTCCAGGTATAAATAAGCCATATCTCCGTTAATAATAATCAGAAAAATATCATTCTTGTCCGACATAAATTCGCAAAGCATGAATTACACCTTTCGTAATCAATAACCCTCCCGAATCAATTACGTAAAAAACACATCGGTACAACTAGTGAAACAAAACAATCGTACGTCACCCGCCCCACTCTGGAGCAAGCACTTGAATCGAACGCAAAACTCGAGAATCAAAGTATCCACTGAAGATCGCATTCATTCACGTACGAGCCAACAGTCCGATCGCCACCCAACACAGTTGAGTCTAGACAGAGACGCGCGCACCGAGCTGACGTCACAGCCGTCGCCACCGAGAACATGACACTGTCTCCGAGCAGCCGTTGACGTCACGAGGGAAGGGAGGCCGATATTCTGGACGTTGGATCAAATGCGAGAGAGCGAAGCAGCGAAGCCAGCCAACCCCAGGGAGGAGTTCGCCAAAACGAGTAACGAGCGCCGCACCGAGCTGACGTCACAGCCGTCGCCACCGAGAACATGACACTGTTCCGAGCAGCCGTTGACGTCACGAAGGAGGGGAGGCCGATATTCTGGGTAATTATTCTGTGAAGGTATAATTTGTGTCGCAAACGACAGAGTCCACAAAACGGCGCGCGCATATAAGTCGATCAGGAGGTATTCGGAAAAGAGGGAGAAGCCGGCCGTAGTTTCGTTTCGACATATTTCAAAGATTCAGTAGCTTGCCCAGCCCAGCAGAAGCAGCCACGCGTCCGACTAGAGTCCAGAGTGAGAGCCAGAGACCGAAGCAGTCCACGACCGTTCCGAGCTTTGCCGAAGGAGTAGGATCGGAGGTTGGGTAAATATTGTATATCGGAAATATTTTGTAAGTACCCCAGGTCTGATTTGCGCATGATCACGGTGAGTCATTTAGTTTCCTTTACAACAAGAGCAGGCTAGTAATGTGATACGTGTGGCTAACTTAAAAGCACGGGTGGAGGTCGCATAGAAGAGGTAGACATTTCTCGCGTCTCAACTTCCTGCGCTCCGACGTGACTTTATAGACAGAGATAGGAAACACGGTTGGAGGTCGCATAGAAGGGGTAGACATTTCTCGCGTCTCAGCTTCCTGCGCTCCGGCGTGTCGGGTTTTAAGGGATTAGTAAACACGGTTGGAGGTCGCATAGAAGGGGTAGACATTTCTCACGTCTCAGCTTCCTGCGCTCCGGCGTGTCGGTTTTTCAGGGGTATAAAAGATTAGTAAACACGGTTGGAGGTCGCATAGAAGGGGTAGACATTTCTCACGTCTCAGCTTCCTGCGCTCCGGCGTGTCGTAAGTAGAAGGGGTTAAGATAATAGTAAACACGGTTGGAGGTCGCATAGAAGGGGTAGACATTTCTCACGTCTCAGCTTCCTGCGCTCCGGCGTGTCGTAAGTAAAAGGGGATAAAGTAAAGTAAACACGGTTGGAGGTCGCATAGAGGTAGACATTTCTCGCGTCTCAGCTTCCTGCGCTCCGGCGTGTCGTAAGTAAAAGGGGAGAATAAAAGCTAGGCAGAATAGGTTAGGCCAGCCCCACGTGGAGCATTACGCCCTGCTATTGAAATTAGTTGCTTTGGCCGTCTGTGAAGACTTGCATTTGATACCCGTTGTTGCCTTGCACCCGTTTTTGAGCTTGCATACTAATCCGTACGACCCCCCCCCCTAAAACTCACATTAAATACCCGCTGTTGCCTTGCATCCATTTTGAGCTTTTATTACGAATCCGTACGATTTCCCCCCCCCCTAAAAACTCACATTAAATACCCGCTGTTGCCAAACACCCAATTTTGAGCTTTATTACGAATCCGTACGATGCCCCCTTTTTCACAAGAGCTTATGGTTATTACGTGTACTCCGCCTACGTTAAACACCCCCTTCCCGCTTGGT